>OY730185.1:19943235-20113937 GCA_963422495.1 Polyommatus iphigenia | reverse complement strand
TAAGAATGCTTAATTCATTTTAGGACTCTTATTTGCACGATAAAGATGTTGAACAACGTAAAAAGAAGAAGAAGAAGAAGCATTATTGAAACGCGCTAATCTTAGTATGAGTCAGTAATTACTGGTCCGATTTGAAAAATTGTTTCAGTGTTAGATAGCCCATTTATCAAGGAAGGCTATAGGCTATATTTTATTACGCTAAGACTAATATAAGCGAAGAAATGTGGAAAAAACGGGGGAAATTATTTGAAAGGGCTTGTTTCACGAACTACTGGAGTAATGTTTCTGTTATTTGGCACAGATAAAAAGTAGGAACGTGAAGGATCATAGGCTATTTATTGTGGATTAATTTGTCTGTGAAATATCTAATTTATCTAGTATATAATCTAGTAATATTATAAAGCTGAAGAGTTTGTTTGTTTGAACGCGCTAATCTCAGGAGCTACTCATCCGATTTGAAAGAATCTTTCAGTGTTTGATAGCCTATTTATCGAGGAAGCCTATATTTTATTACGCTAAGACCAATAGGAGCAAAGATACAGAGGAAAATGTGAAAATAAAGCTGAAGAGTTTGTTGGTTAGTTTGTTTGTTTGAACGCGCTTATCTCAAGAACTACTGGCCCGATTTGAAAAAAAAATTCAGTGTTTGATAGCCTATTTATCAAGGAAGGCTATAAGCTATATTTTATAACGCTAAGACCAATAAGAGCAAAGATATAGAGGAAAATTAAAAAAAACGGAGAATATTATTTGAAAGGGCTAATATCTCACAGACTACTGGAGCAATTTTTATGTTATTTGACACGAATATATAGAAGACTATGTGAGACATGGGTTATTAATTTGTGAAAAATATACGGTTTCCGTGAAATTTCAGATTTACGCGGACGAAGCCGCGCGGAACGTCAAGTATTATTAATATGTTTATTGCTCCATTTATCACCATGTCTTTGGCATGCAGAATAATGCGGCTATCAGCCTCCTCATATTACTTAATTAAGCCCTGTCAACAGCGTTTTCGTTGGTTGAAAATCATATATACTAAATTTTTATTTTATTTTTACTATCTTTTATCTAAATATTATTCCAAAACTGGCATTTAAACATTCGATTCAATCGAAAATGATACCAAACTCGACTATATACCAAAATCCCACGCAGTTATTGACCTCATACCTTGCTAAAGCTAAAAACTCCCGCTCCCCTGCATGGAATATTCAGGTGGCTCCACATCGTAAACCCATCTTAGGGATATAAAGATTAATCCTACCAAAGGAAATCTTTGGTTCAGCAAAAGCCGTATTCCTCGTTTTTTTGTCTTGTCTACACGACTACTATGGATAGGTCTTTCAAAATCATTTTGAGATTTCTAATATTATATTTTTACTAACCTGAATAGTTTGCGAGAGAGACTCTTCCAAAGTGGTAAAATCTGTGCTCCCCATGATTCCATCCCCCTCCCCCTACCTTTTAAAGTACGGGCATGATAAGTCTAAAAAAATATATGATGTACTATAAAAACTACCAAGGAAAATTGGTTTGAACGAGAACTAGCAAGTAGTTTTTTATACGTCATAAATGGTAAACCTTAACATTCATTAATTCAACTGAAATATAAAAATAAATCAAAAACCTTTTAATTTAAAAAAATAAACCTTTTTGCTGCTGCGGAACCCTTCATGGGCGAGTCCAACTCGCATTTGGCCAGATTTTCGGAATATCTCTCGGTTGGGAGATCTTCCTTTTCGGCCGCCACGTATCTTCCCAAATTTCTAGTTTAATCGCATGGTTACATAATGCCTGTTTCCAGGCTGTATCACAAGAACTTGAGATTCATGTTAAGTAGATCAATTGTTATAAATATGTATTTTATCTCATTTTATAGTCACTTCGATTAAGTAAAATTTTTTAGCAAGAGTCTTGTATCGAGCAAGACTCTTGCATAGTCGGTCTTGGTCTTGGTCTTGTTCTTGCACACCTAGTCTTGGTCTTGGTCTTGCTAGTCTTAGGATAGTCTTGGTCTTGGTCTTGCATTTTTTGCAAGACCAAGACCAAGACTGCAAGACCAAGACCAATTTTGCTCATCATTAATTGCAAGATAGAGACTCTTGGTTACAATATTCAACCTATATTAATACTCACGTGCACAGCAAAAGTTAAAAGGTTATTTATGTGTGGAACCAATTGCTAAGGCGTTAAATGATTAAGTGCAAAAAAAATCGCCCGCTTATTAGTTCGCTCGCTTTTTAAACTTTTTTATCACCAGCTAGATATATTATGCGAAGAAAATAACTTTATTTTTAACTTTTTCAATGAAATATAAGGGTTCAACATCTAATAATCTAATTGGTGCGGCAAATCAGATGTGGGCGGAAAATCAGGGTGCCCAAGGCGGCAAATCAGGGCCGCGCCCCGGGCGGCGAAAACCCACATTACGCCACTGCTTTAATTATAATCAAGTGCTCTATCTCTCTCTAATAATAGAATTATTACAAAGAACATTATCGTAACAGTGACGTTTGTCGAAATTGTGATTAAGACATTATGTTGCGGTAATATGCAAATTGCAAAGTGATACGGATGAGCGCAAATGATGTAAGGCGAAAGTATTGTCCTTCTTGTTCTAGATACGTTTTATTTTGCATTAAGCATAAATACTAGATGTTGATTGCAACTTCGTTGTATCGGGAATCGTTAATTTTTTCAAGACTTTCCCCTTTCAAAGCATTCAAAGTACAGATCCAAATAAATCAATCTGCTTGCCTAACCGCATAAGTAATCAAGGCCTTAGGATGCACATAAACATATTTACTTCACTATGATAACATGTAGGAATTTTAAATAATGCACTAGTTGCTCTAAATATCCATGTACTTACAAGTTATATTATTTTTAATGCGAAAGTGTGTCTGTCTGTCTGTTACCTTCACGCCCAAACCGCTAAAATTGGGTATGAAGACTTTGTGTCCCGGGAAAGGACAAATTATACTTATTATCCCGGAAAAATGTGCGGTTCCAGCGCGATAAACGAATTTTTGCGCAACCGAGTTACGGGTTCATTTAAACTACATTTCAAATTATACTTATGATTGAATTAAGTTTTAATTTAACATAGATTCTAACAATAAAATAGCTTGGCGTCCAGTACTCTACATAGCGGCCGCGCGCGTGGGACTTGTCTATTACCTTGAGCGAGTAAAAACCACGGCAGTGTTGACACGTTCCCAGCGAATATTTGTCGCTTTCGATAGTTTATGGAGCAATCCATTAGTATCTTAGAAAGGAAGAGATAAATCTAGAATATGAAGTCCCTCATAATATACAGAGAGTCGTTCGTATCCATCTGGACTGATCGCAGGTGGAACTAACCTGCCTCGATTCCAGTCGAACTGATAGGCCATTGTAGGTCTACGATCGTTCCGAACGGATTCCGTTAACCTCACCGCTAAACGCAAGGTAGCAAGCTAAAGGTTCCAACTTATTTGATATACCACCCAACTAGCATAAAGTGCTCTTATAATTATCTCAAGACAATTATTTTTTTACACTTATAATACACTAAATCCTATCTCCAAGACCGCAAAAGGGCCCTTTTTATTAGACTATTTGCTCTTAAACCATGCTAATAGAATACTTGGTCAATCCGATGACCTTGTATAACCAAAAACTAGTGTGTTATAAAACTGAATCGGACTATAACAAACTTAGGCAAGCGAGTGATAAAACTAAATGAGAATATTTTGCACTTGTCAAGTGGAACGAGATTAAAATTTAAATACATTTCAAAGGTTACATACGTATTATTAATTAATAATATTTTTGGTTTCTTTTGTATTGTCGATAGTTGCTTTACATTAAGTGTATTATTATATATTATACATATATATATTAGGGTATAGCCCAAATTTTTAATGCGCCTCGCTAATTCAAAATATTTACAATAAATATTTATTCAATTATTCAGAATCAATTGCATTATCAGCCGTATTGTTTCTACTATCATTTTGAAGAGTGTTATAACTATATTATCAGAAAAACTAGTTCTATAGGGACTTACTCAAGTGTCTCACAAAACTGTCTCCCGCCATGTTGCGAATTAGCGATTGATTAGGGTTCTGCAGTAAATATCTACCAAAAAACCCATGTCTCTGTATTGTAATTAACATATTATGCAAATCAAGTAATAAAATATTTATACCTACGAGGGCTGCTATTTATGTATCCGGAATTAAAAAAAGAAACAAACATATATCATTTAAAATGGTTTTATTGCTTTTCAAAATATTCGCCGCGATGATCGACACACTTTTGCATACGCTGGAACCAATTTTCATAGCACTTTTTGCATTCTGATTGAGGTATCTCCAAAACGTGCATTTTGAACGCATCAACAGCCTCTTCGCGGCTCGAAAAACGTTGACCACGTAATTTGTTCTTCGCGTATGGAAATAAAAAGAAATCGTTAGGTGCCAAATCAGGGCTGTACGGCGGATGACCAGTCAATTCGATATTTTGACTCTCCAAAAACTGAGTTGTTTCAGCTGAGGTGTGACAGCTAGCATTGTCGTGATGTAATATGATTCTGCGTTGTCGGTTGTCCTTTCTTATTTCTTCAAAGACTTCTGGTAAACAAATGGTCGTATACCATTCAGAATTAATCGTTTTACGATTCTCTAATGGCACTGTAGCCACATGTCCATTAATTCCAAAAAAACAGGCGACCATTTGCTTCAAAGTACTTTTTGCACGAGTAACTTTTGTTGGTTTCGGCTCATCTTGGAACACCCACACCGTTGACTGTTGTTTAGTTTCGGGGTCATATGCATAGATCCAAGATTCATCACCTGTGTAGATATTATAAACGGCTTTTGACTTACCACGGTTGTATTTTTTTATCATTTTTTTGCACCAATCGACACGAGCCCGTTTTTGATCGATTGTCAAGTTGTGCGGAATCCAACGCGAACATATTTTTTTTACAGCCAAATGTTCGTGTAATATCTTATGTATGCTCGTCATACTTATGCCTAAGGACGCCTCTATCTCGCGATATGTAACACGACGATCACGCATTATTAGTTCCCGCACAGCATCTATATTTTGTGGGACAACAGCTGTTTTTGGGCGACCTTCTTTATTTTCATCCGTGAGCATAGACCGCCCACGATTAAACTCACTGTACCAGTGATAAACAGTGGTTTTTGATGGTGCTTCATCTCCAAAAGTTGCGGTGAGTTGAATAAAGCACTATTGTTGATTTAGCCCACGCCGAAAATCGTAGTAAATCATTGCACGAAAATGTTCACGCGTTAAATCCATGGCAAATGAAGACACGCAATTTTCAAAATGACGCCACAATGGAAAAATAATTGACAGTCACATGAAACAAAATGTATTCTTCAACCAAAGAGTTATATTTTCAAATGTTGTAATTACTTTTTAAATATTGTTCTTGTAAGTGGCCAGTTCCAGATACATAAATAGCAGCCTATGTATTATAAAACAAAGTCGCTTTTTTCCCTCATGTCCCTTTGTTCCCTTTAATCTTTAAAACTACGCAACGGATTTTGATGATTCTTTTAGTGTTAAATAGCCCATTTATATAGGAAGGCTATAAGCTATATTTTATCACGCTAAGCCTTATAGGAGCGAAGAAATAGAGGAAAACGTGGGAAAAAAGGGGAAAATTATTTGAAAGGGCTAACTTGAACGCGCTAATCTCAGAAGTACTGGTCCGATTTGAAAATTTCTTTCAGTGTTAGATAGCCCATTTATTGAGAAAGACTATAGGCTATATTTTATCACGCTAAAACTAATAGGAGAATGTTGAAAAAACAGGGGAAATTATATGAAAGGGCTTATCTCGCGAACTACTGGAGCTATTTTTATGTTATTTGGCACAGATCAGAAGTAGACCATGTAAAAGATCATAGGCTATCGATTTTAATAATTTGTTCAGTGGCTATATATTTAATACCCGTGCGACGCCGGGGCGGGTTGCTAGTAAGTAATAAAATATAAGTATATAAGTAAATATAAGTATTGTTTATAGTTCTTTCACAATTGTCGCTTATATTATAATTTTGTACAGAACCCTCATCACTTCGAACGATATTATGCTTGCTAGATCCACTTGTCAGATGAGAACTCCTGATTTGACAAGTGGATCTAGCAAGCACAATTGAATATTAAATAACCTTATAAGAGTTTTGGTGGAGACAATTAAAGATAAATTGTACTAATAATACTCTCGCATAATGCTTTTACCAATACAGCTGATGGAACTTATAAAGGCCAAAACGTGTTATCTTATAATAGCTTACAAGCACAAATAACTAGAGTAAGTACTCTTAAGTCTAGTAACTCTTTTTCGACATGTATAACTGTCATATTATAAGCTACTACAAGAGCTTGTCATAGGAGTAACTGTACTTCAGTATGTTTATTAATAAGGGTTAGAATTTTCATACTCAAAAAGGCTTATAAGTGTAATTGTAAGAATAAACTGACTTGAGCATAAAATGCATTTTTCAGAACTATTAATAGTGCAAACAGCATATGTCAAAACTACTATAAGTAATCTATAAGTGCAGTACTCTTATAACGTACGTAGGTTGAGAGGAATTTGCTAGTTGGGCAGTGTCTTAGTGACGAGTAAATATTATGATAATAACTCTACAACTCGAATAAGACTAACCATCGAAGCACTAACTTTAAAGCAAACCAAATTTTTCAAGACTAACCTACTTGTGACGATTGGCCTGAAGCCTAACCCTGGGTTAAAAAGTTTAAAACATCGTTACAATATAATTCTCGACTCCAATACTACCTACCGGTAGTTAGGCACCAGTGTAGTTAACTTCGTTCGACGTTCAGAGAATATTTGAAAAAAATTATTCTGAATAAAAAATATTGAGTTT
Organism: Polyommatus iphigenia; assembly: GCA_963422495.1. Classification (NCBI taxonomy): domain Eukaryota; kingdom Metazoa; phylum Arthropoda; class Insecta; order Lepidoptera; family Lycaenidae; genus Polyommatus; species Polyommatus iphigenia. The sequence goes on along the minus strand of OY730185.1, from coordinate 20,107,017 downwards.
GAATTCAATCCTTTGTCTCCCTATCTCTACCTTTTTCTATTCTCAATATAGGCCTTCCTGTCCGACCCAATATTAGGTAAGTATTAAATAACAAATATGGCACTTATTGACAATAATTATTCGTTCAAGTAATAAGTTTAATGGCAGCGATTTATTTGCTCGGCGTATCGTTTTACTATAATGTTGTGGAAAACGCGATTTCCTACCGCATAGCTCGTTTGAAGGCCCTTCGTTACTAACACATAGGTTATTATTGTACGAGAAAGGTGTATGAGGAAATCCCGTCGGAACCGTACAGTTACCGTTCGTGGCAACATTAAGGCTGCTCTTTCGAAAAAAGCGTGCAGATGAAAAAACTTTTCATCGGCATTAACAGAGAAATTATATCTGAAAAAAATAATTAGTAATCTACATGATATGATACGTAATTTGGTTTTGCCATATTTTTTCTATCAGTGTCACATAATAAAGAAATAAAAAACCAAATCACCTCCAAATCGTTTAATGAAACCACTTTACTCCTTCATTATTTATCAAAAGAATATATAAAAAATATCTACTGCTTTGCAATACATAAGTTAATAATTTGGTTTTTTTACTTTTTTGAAATATGTATTATATTAAGCCTTAAAAAGGTTTTTTCTCCTATTTCGCCCTATCATGGACGCGGCGAGCGTCGTAACCGCCACCGTACAAGGCGCGCTGTTATGAATGTTATTTTAATGTCATTTACGTCGATATTCGCACTGACAGACAATCGACCTGCTAATTTAGGGAGAGAGGGCCCTTAAGTAGCTTCTTCGTGGTCGTGCTCTTTTGTTTCGAGTTTCAATGAAAAATTGGTAGGGCCAAATCTGATACACATGTTTAGTGTGCATGACCATTCGATGCATTGATCATATTTGCTACTCGGGAGATTAGCAACGGACCCCCTGGAAATACCGGTCGTGGCGGAGGGCCGGTCTTACGCCTGTGTGTCACCTAATTTAAGACGTCATGTATGGGTTCAATAATGACAATGGAATAAAAAGTTTAAACAGTTCTCTTGTCAAACAACCAGCTTATGTTCAGCCAGCGTTGTCCTAACCAAAATAGTAAACACATTTTCGAATTGAGCCCAAGATCTCCATGTCAAGAGCCATTCTCTAAACAATTGGATCTCTGAGAGGTAAAAATGATGATGAACCTATGACGGAACTCGCGACTAAAGGGAGCAGCTCGACTTGTAGTCGTACACCCTGTTCAGATATGGCGCAGACTGCGAACGGGTTTCGAAAGTTACCGGCTCAGCTTTTCTAGTCACGAACCACGATCGTCCATTTAGTATTGCTAGACGAAAATAACCCTCATGCTAGAACTGTTAAAGATCAATGTTCAAGGCATGGATATGCTCCAAGAATTATTTATTGGCACGATCTAAAGGCCTAGACAGGTCTTATTCAATTAAAAACCTAGAGACGAGAAGATTTACAATTTAACAATAATAAATGGTTATAGGCTAATGTCCATTCTACCATCTATCTGAAGGTTATTTTCTTTATAACCTTTAGACAATATTGCATATTATTTAATAACGATGCGTTTAATGTTTATCAGTTACTAGATGACACCCGCAACTCTCAAAACTCGTTTATCGCGCGGGAACCGTAGATTTTACCGGAATAAAAACTATCCTATGTCCTTTCCCGGGACTCAAAGTATGTCCATGCCAAATTTCAGCAAAATCGGTTCAGCGGTTTGGGCGTGAAGAGGTAACAGACAGACACACTTTAGCATTTATAATATTAAATTACATATATGTGCGGCTGTAATGTAACAATTTGTCACACGAGCGACAAAGAAATACAGTGCTTACAGCATAATATAATATAGCACATTATTTTAATGGGGTGGCTAAAAAATAAAAATGTTAAGGCCATCCCCCGAGCAAACGACCTTGGCCATACATTTGCCGCGTTGCCGAGATCGCACTAAAACCCTATTTTTTTTACTTATCATAGTTCAAAATCGTCCTAAAAAAAATTTAAACGGGGAATATGTAGTTTATGATATTGTCAATCTATTGGCGTGTGTTTCAAATAAAAGTAATTTGTAAATCCCAAGGAGATGCTGAATGTATGCTTGAATTTTAATAAATTGGTTTTACTTTGGAAGCTGAGTATAATATAATAAACAAAAATAGAAAATTTAAAACGGGGAAAGGAATGTTGATATACTGAAGATTATTGCTGTATTTTTATTATAGCTTTGTAGCTTTCAAATTATGAGTTTATAAGGCTTGAAATACGGTAAATTACGGTATCTCCGTAAGGAACGCCCTTAATAAGCTCGCATAAGAACATCACCTGATCCAAAATTCGTAATACAGAGAGATTAAAGGAGAGGTAGTCGTATTATCCTCTTCTCTACCTCACTGCGAAAATCTTGTGTTTTCACTTATATGGTCTCTGCTTATATCGGCACTCCGCACTCAACAACTCACACATTGCTCTCGCAAGATACGTGATACGGGGGCGGCCCCCGTATCACGTATCTTGCGAGAGCAATGCGACAAATGAAACTTCAAAACGAATTTCGCTTCCATTGATTCCTAGCAGAAGCTATAAGAAGCTATAACCCATAACCTGTCACTTAACCTGCTCGTGTTACCCGGAAATGGTCATAAATCATGTTACCTATTGTTTTCGAGGGTTTTCGAGTAACCAGTTACAAATATGGCCATTTAGTAATAGTGAATGTTCCATTATGAAACTGTAACAATGGATTGTCTATCATTAGTGGTTTTTTCGTTTTTGTAACAATCACACAATACGGGTTGAAATGATTTGATAGTATGAAATGGTGTTTTTGGAGCGTTTACGGTTTACTTTTAGACTAATTAAGCTATAATAATGAGAGCAGGGAATAGGTATTATGAGGAGCAAAAGTTTATCAGTTTCAAAGCTATAATAATAATTATTAATTACCCTCTTCAACGTATATTATAGGCTCTAGCACTGGATCTATTAAACCGATTTTAAAAATTCTCCCACAAAAAAAAATGCCACTTAATCTAACAGTGTCAGCAACATAGCAGTTCAAGACGCCAAACCAAAAAACCAAATTACTTAGGGTGGGTTGCACCAACTTACTTTAACTATAACTGTAACTTTAACTATAACTACAGTGCAAAATGTCAAATCTCTGGTTAAGGACGCCATATTTAACTATAACCATAACCACTCATACCTAATTAAATCGACATTTTCTCGTGGCTGTGTTGTTATAAGAAATATTTTTCCTGACGATTTTTACGGATTATTAAATTTAATTAAATTTTTTATACTCTTGAAGTGAGCACGGTCCTCGCGTCGTTGCGAGGTGAATCGCTTGCCCGACTTTCAGTTTAGAAGGTGCAAAGGAGAATCTTGTAAAATAACGCACTCGATGTTCAAGATGAATTATTATAATCTTATGACAAAATCTATCAAAAAGTAAACAAGTCAAAATACCATAAACTAAAGAGTACAAAATAATATAAAAAAGGTTTTTATAAAAGAAATTTAGATATGTACACTACATCACCCCCCTCCAGAGACCGTCAAGGGCGATAATAGTCAGTAAACATGACCGAAGGTAGAATCTTTAAGTCTTGTCGCTTAAGTCGCCAGAGTTCCTGTGAGTCGGAACTGTTGCAGTGAGTCCCAGTGAGTCGGAACTGTAAGCTGCTGCACGGGATCCAGTGAGTCGGATAGCTGCCGTGCGGGGCCGATGCTACGTGCTGACCAGGAGAGATGTGCTCTGCTTGCTGACCGGTCGGTGTAGTGAGAAAGCCCGTTGATGCCGATGCGGAGTCGTCCAGGACGCGGTACATTGCGGCTAGTGGACGAGATACCCGATGAGGCGATGCTGGCTGACGCGGTGCGAAGGGGCGGGGAGTGATGGTGATGAAGATGGCGTGTATGGTCACCGATGTCTTGCGCCGTCTCCTTGTTCGCTGGTTACATTCTCCTTTAGATTCTCCATTCTGTGTTCCTTCCGGGGTCACCAATGAAGTGAGCACGGTCCTCGCGTCGTTGCGAGGTGAATCGCTTGCCCGACTTTCAGTTTAGAAGGTGCAAAGGAGAATCTTGTAAAATAACGCACTCGATGTTCAAGATGAATTATTATAATCTTATGACAAAATCTATCAAAAAGTAAACAAGTCAAAATACCATAAACTAAAGAGTACAAAATAATATAAAAAAGGTTTTTATAAAAGAAATTTAGATATGTACACTACACTCTCAATCCCGTAATGTAGCCTTAAAAAAAATAATAAACGCAACAGACATCTGTCAATTTCTCCGGTCAAAGTTAAGGTTAAAGCTCTTAGTTAGCCTTAACTATAACCATAACTTTAACTTTAACCACGCCTCTGGTGCAACCCACCCTTATTCTCTCTTTTATAGAAGTTTCGTTTAAATATAAAGGTTTAGTGACGTCGCTGTTTTAACCCTCACCTTTGCCCAAGTCATTTCTTCAAGGTTGCAGATCTTATCTTCAAAAAAAAAAAGTGCCAAAATACTATTTTATCAGACTAATTTATATTCCACAGTGAAAAACCAGCTAACCGCCTAATTATTTTATCAGGTTAATCTATTATGCCTTATCTATCCGGTCACCATGACGTATAAACCAAAATCAGCGGTGCCGTAGCGAAAGTTATGTTATTATAATATAAACCATGATACAAGGTCTGTGCCTACGCTTTTTGTTATTTGTTACAGTTATAATATGGTCAGTAGCCTCTTGCAGAACACAATGAAACGGTAGTCAAGAATTTACAAGCACTTACCGTAATAATGTTATAATCTTAGTTATGAGGTGTTAAAAAGAAAATGATTAGACATAAATCTGTACTTTATATTATAAAGATGAAGAGTTTGTTTGAAGGCGCTAATCTTACTGAGAGCTGGAGGGATTTTTATATAATTTGGCAATTGGCACTACATTATTATATTGTTACATACAGATTACAGGGTGCAACAAAATTAAGACTTAGGTTTTATCAATAATTAGTGATATTAATACTTTAGGCCACACACATGACACAATATACTTTAGAACACATAACACACCCTAAAGTTTAGGGTGTGTTATGTGTTCTTTGTAGAGAGTTCACTGTGAAAGTAGCAGCGCTGAAATACCATTTTTTTCACTTTTGTAAAGGGTCAAGCGCCCCAGCATCACGAGTTTCACCATACAAAAGTAAAAAAAAAAAATCTTTCAGCGCTGCTACTTTCACAGTGAACTCTCTACGAGAAACACGTACGCTCTGTAAAGCCGTGTTCCTCAACCTTTTTTTCATACGGGCCACAAACATGTTTTGGTCTTGGTGTCACGGGCCGCAACAAAAAATTTTTAGAGTTAAAAAATAGCTTTCTTCAAAACTAACGATTCAAAACTGAAAAAAATTTCACGTCTTTCACGACGACTTTACATTATTTCGCCGGTGGGCGTGAATTTCAAAATGGTTTAACATCACGCGGGCCACAGATAAAGTCCCTGCGGGCCGCGGGTTGGGGATAGCTGCTCTAAAGTATTATCACTTAGTTTTATTACACCCTGTATAGAATAGATCGCGGGGAAGCACATAGGCTACTTTTTTGCGGCAAATGTACGTTTCCCCGGGAAATTCCTCATTCACGCGGGCGAAGCCGCGCGTAACGCGTAAAAGAATAGGATATTGCATTGTTTTTCAAGATTATATTTTGCCATTCAATTTAAATTCAAGATGTAATATTTAGATATTTTTTCATATTCATTATGTACTGTTAATTAGTAGCTGTAGTCTATGACTAATTATGATAGATTCGTAGTTATTCACCTAAAAAGCTGGTATTTATATATCTATCGTATCTAGCTAAAAAGCTAGCTTTTCTTATATGCTAGACAAAGACTAGAGAAGAAGCCCTTGTACTGGGTAAATATTTTTTAAGTAAAAAAATACTTACATTTTTTCGAATGTAAGTGATTTGAAGTAAGGCAAGTGTTTCGTAACGGAGGCTTGTACCGTGAGAAGCCAAGATCTAGTTCAATGATATTTTTAGCCATTACATAACACGAGCTTTAGTATTGTCTTTGTCACCTTCAGTAAAAAAATATGATATCAATTTTATTTACTAAAATAATATTTAACTTTTACAAGAGAAAAGGACGTGACGTAGTGCCACAGAATATATTATTATATTAGTTGTACCAACAGAATTCCCACTGGCGAAACCCGTTTAAAGAATTAACGACTCATGCCACGATTCTATAAAGTTCAAATTCCGACCGCGCAGTGCTAGGTGCCTACAATTATATTTGCCTAAATCTCCGCTCTCTTTCTATCGCATAACTCGTACCTTTTTTGAAGAAATCAGGGTTGTCTCTTTTTTTAAAATAATATTATAATGTTTATATTTAATTAACTACATTTTATTTAACTCGAAATAATCTAAGCTGATATTATTATGTCTTAGTACTATGTAGATTTACTTATCATAAATTCGCGTGTAACTAGTTACGCGTACTTAGATTCGATAGGTACCGTATCTTAATTATTGAAACCGGTCTTATATTACCTACTTAAAGTGTTTGTATAACTTAGTTATTTTTGTAAACAAATGAGGTTTCGAATAGTACGCATCACGTAATATAATAGCAAAGACGCGACACCAACCAACGATGCTTACTATTAGTAATAACTAATAACCTTATTAATTAATGTGTTTTTTTGACAATTAAATACCTTTATTAATTATTATTATACGTCTACTAATAAAGGTAGGTACTAACTAAGGTAACCCAACTAATATATTCTACTTCAACTAGTATTAAAAACTATTTAAATCATAAGTAATCGTAATTTGAGTCTATAATAAATTGTACAAAATTTAAATCTATAATAAATAATAATAACAATTTAAAAAAGTTCTTACCTCTCATCGTCCTTAGGGAGCTTAAAGAAAGTTAAATTTGGTGACAGTTAAACACTGCGCAATATTTCTTTGCCCTTTTTTAGGGTTCCGTACCCAAAGGGTAAAAACGGAACCCTATTACTGAGACTTCGATGTCTGTCCGTCTGTCCGTCTGTCCGTCTGTCTGTCCGTCTGTCTCCAGGCTGTAACTCAAGAACGGTAATAGCTAGAGAGTTGAAATTTTCACAGATTATGTACTTCTGTTACCGCTATAACAACAAATACTAAAAACAAAATAAATTAAATATTTAAGGGGGGCTCCCATACAACAAACGTGATTTTTCAAAATTTTTTGCTCGGTATCAATGATGACAACAGGTAGGTACTTGAAATTTTCACAAAGGCCTTAATTATATGTGTTCTTTAATAATTAGTAATAATATTTAAATAAAATAAAAATTTAAGGGGGGCTCCCATACAAAAAACACAATTTTTGGCCTATTTTTGCTCTATAATGGTACGGAACCCTTCGTGCGCGAGTCCGACTCGCACTTGGCCGATTATTATTTATTGTCCATTGTGATCAGATTAATTTATCAATTCTGTGACAGCGAATGAATAAGTACGCAGGTAGGCATGCAACGATCAACTAAAAACTCGTGCGCGCGCGTCACCGCTCGCTTGTGAGTCCCTACTGAAGTGCCCCCCTAGAGGGGTACTTACAGTTTGATGCCTACAGGAGCGAGTGGGACAGGCCTGGTATTGCGAAAAAGAAATAAGAAGTACAATGTTAAAGTTTCTTTAGCATATTACATACTTTTAATATATTTACATGATTTATTTTTGCTCAATTTGAATAAACTAATAATGCACTTTGCATTATTTTTCTAAAACATTGTGATTTATTTCATTGTCTATTCATAACTTGTGTAAGTAGGTTTATTTTTTATTTTAAAATAAACAAAAATCTCAATATTATTGTAATGGTAGCCGAGCTAAACTTAAGTTACTGTTTAGTAGTATTATAATATATAAGTAAGTTTATACAAACTCGTATAAAATTCGATTTTTTCTTGTTAGCTCATTTTATAGAAGCGGCCGTACCTGTAACCAAATAATATCAAATTACTTAGTGAAATTTATAATGACATCAAAATAAGAGCCGTTTAAAAAAATACATATAAGACACAAAACAGATAAAATTATGTGATTTTTATATATTTTTCTAGTTGATGCACGAAAAGACAGACACACTTTCGATTTTTTAATATTAGTAAGGAAGTAAGGATAACACTAGGTTTTTTTTTTATTTTCTATATTATTTTATCTTATTCTATCTTATTTTCTAACAAAAAAGTGCTGATGATGTCAATGACGTACACGATTGTGGTCTATATAATGTCGCTGGACTATCTTATCTATCTCGCATTAACTTTCTTTGTTTATCTGCTGCGGTAGTGTTTATTAGCTTTCTCTGACTTAACAGCGTTAAATTAAGGCACAGGCACATTCCCTAGTGCGGGGCCGATCGATATTTCAATATTGACGTGTAAGAGGCAAAACTATGTAAGCGACAATATTACTGAAACAACTTGATGACGCCCGCAACTTCGTTGCGCCAATATTCGTTTATCACACAAGAGCCGTACGTTTTTCTGGGATAAAAAGTATATTTTGTCTTTTCCCGGGGCTCAAAGAATCTCCATACGAAGACAGACAGATATTTGGCCGTGTTCACACCAAACCGTCCGCGAGCCGCCGAATTATTTCCATACATATTCACTTTTTCGTTAACACCTAACCGTCAATACGCCATTACGCTAGGCGTAGGTGCAGAGCTGTTGCAGACATTCGATACCGTATATTTTCACGTTCACACTGGGGCTCACCGCTCACAGTGAGCCTGCTCACATTCGGCGGCGTATAGTCAGTTTGGACTTTGGTCTGAACACGCGCTAAAAAATAACGTTCTTCAAAATTAACGATTTAAAATTAGTGGAAAAGATTTCACGTCTTTCACGACGACTTCTCATTATTTTGCCAGTGGGCGTGAATTTCAAAATGGTTTAACATCACGCGGGCCACATGCGGCCCGCGGGCCGCGGGTTAGGGATAGCTGGTCTAGATAGTAAAATTATTTTGCATGCGGAGTCGATCGATATTATATTGACGTTTGAAAGGAAAACCAATTTAAGCGACAATGCTCGAGTATGTAGTATGTACCTCTATGATTTATGCATGTATACTAGAAACTATACTAGATAAATCTATCCGTGAAACGAAACCAACAATACAAACATTCAATCCTAGTAGTAGGTACTAAAACAACAATTTAACCCTGGAGTCGTCGCGTGGACTACATATGTAGTCCACGTAAACAAAATCAAAAATTTCTCAAAAACTGTAAGCGTGCGACTTTTGCGTCTGTAGGTACTTTCAAATGACCTATCTAGCTACACATTCAGTGCAGCGCAAGCCCCTGTCGCGTATTTTCGTAACGCAATAGCCCCTCAAATATCGTGGACTACAGGTGTAGTCCGCGCGACCCATTACGCAAGTATTTTTTTTGGTTCAATTTTTTATTATTTCCGTATAAGTATTTTAATATTATATTAGTACACACTAGTAAAATAAACTCTGTTTTATAATTTTGATTTGTTTTAAAATAATATAACTTTATATTTTTAGACCAAAAATAGCCGAACGACAAGCTGCATACATTGAGGCGTGGTTGAATGAAGTCGATCGCGATAGGGAAGAGTATCAAGCGCAGTCAAGCTCTTTATTTTTGTTATTTTAATTACTTTTAATACAGAGGTCGTGATTAATTTTTGTAGATTTTTTCTGATTAAGATGTATATACTTAATATATTTTAATAAGTAAAATAAATAAACTATTATTTAACATGTTTTTATCTTTATTTCAAATTGGAGTACGTATGTAGTCCGCGCGACCACTCCCGTCACATTCAGGTGCGCGACCACTGCAGGGTTAATAAGTCTTATAACTCAAATAAAATATTTGAACGCTGCTTAAATATATCGACGCTCATCTAAGTCAATAATGGTTCAACGTAGATAACCCCCATTTGTAAAACAAACAACTCATTAGTTATCAATAAAAAATATATTGACCTATAACAAACAGGTATTTAGTAGTTCACAGTTGACTCAACTCGGCCCTAATGTGGTCTATTACATAACGAACATAATATATTCTGTCAATAACTATATTCGAAAACTTCATTTGTTAACCTGCTGATTTTATCACTTTATTGATTGACTTGCTAGATGTTTCGCTAATAACTTGTTATGGAGTTAACGCGATGGTTAAAACCAGCGATGTGATTATGAGTTGTGTGTATAATGCGATAAGTAATATAGTGCGACCTAAATAGATGGGCATATTCACAAACTTTTTTACCCATCAATCCCCAAGCGGCAGCCGGCTGCCGCATAACAATTGAAAATCTATTGTCTGCGATACCCACAGTGGAGGTGTTAATAATTGGCTATACATAATATTGCTCATAATCTGCGATGATTGTGTATACTGTTGACAAGCTGTACAATCATGGCTATTCATCACGGTTCACAAAAAAGGGGGACCTTTACACCACAGCGATGCAGCGGTCCAACCAGTTTCTAATTTTCACGAGAACTGAACACTTTTATCTCTTGCTAGGTTTTGGTTTAGCCAGGATCTTCGGCACCTCTTACCCGACGATCTATCAGCTCAATTTCCAAACTTTTTTAAGCTTTTTGTTTCTTTTTGTTTTAAAACTAAAAAGTAGAGTCCTTTATGTAAAACATATTATGTGGCATCTAGAAACGCAACAAGTTACTTTCCATTGTCTGTCACCATTTAATGTGCAAATATGGAATCTGGTCCGCTCTAAGTGGCGCTAAAGATTTTTTTCACTTTTATGTTTTGCTCCAAAGCAAAAGTCGACCCAGATTCCTTAGTCAAAGTGACGTAACGATGTTTTTATTAGGTAACGAAGAGTAAATAAAAATCTTAGTTTTTTTTTGCAGCATGAAACATTGAATCATGAAATCTTAGCGCAACTGTAAATTAAAAATAAATTGAAAGTATAAAATTATTTCATTCGTCTATATGTGATTCATCGGCAATGTGGTCTTTAAGGCAGTATTAATAAAAATGTAATCGTATTCAAAACTTGCCGATTATTCAAAAATATTCCTTATAAGCTCTACAAATTAGTAATAATCATAATTATTACTTAATAAAAGTCATAATCTCCTTTTTTTAAATGAATAAATAAAAGTCATAATCTCATGAATATAATAAAAGTCATAATCTCCTTTTTTAGTGGGCCAACCCACCACACATTCCCACCACTGTCTGTATCTCCTGTGTCCCAGGATTGACAGCGGTATCCAAACACAAAAACCCTTTGATATGATCTCAGGGAGCCCGAGGGACATGCTAAATCTGTCTTAGGACCCGCAATAAAACTAATCAGAAGAAAATAGGAGTAGAAAGTATTCCGATTTCCCTCCCCGTACAAAGCGGGAGACAGCACAAAATGTCATGGTCATTAAATCAACTTTGATAATTTGGAATTTTCATATTAGTGATGATGGTTAAAATAAATAGCTATTTAATAAGCTGTATAATTAGACAAATCACCGCTGCCAGCAGCGATTAAGCTTAATAGTTGGCATACAGCTTAATGGCCTCATGCAAATTTTACGAAGAAAACGCTTTATTGATTATGGTATTAACGCTAATAGAGTCTCATCCATCATCGTCTTTAGGGCGCTTAGCCAAGTTCCTTCCGTTAATTTCACTGTTGAAGAGCGAAAAAATCACTGTCTTCCTTTTGACTTACACTTTTATCAGAAAACAACTTGGACTTATTTATTAAGGTAATAAAAATAAAACGGGTCGTCCCAATTACATACAAATTTATTACGTCGATATATTCGGCAACTACAGCGCAATAATGCAACGTGATCTGTGCCCAAGTTGAATGAAATCACTCGAAAAGCGTGAAGATCGAATGAGGCTGGTTTCCGATTACACTTTAGTGTTCACTTTGGGCAAAACATTGCACAAGAGATCACTCTCCACCGGAAGTGGAGGTTACATTAGCGTGAGACAGTGATAAAATGCCTTTTATGTTGGCAACACTGCGTGATTTCCGCTTTAACTACATTGTTGCTAAAGAAAACTTTGCGGTTTGAATCTCTTGATCGAGGTAGAGTGTTTTCCGCCCCACATTTTGTCCTAATAGGAGTTTTCAGATCTCAATCTGAAACTTACTATTATTATAAATTAATAATATTATAATTTCTAAAGTGCGTCTACATGTTTGTCTGACCTCTTCACGCCCAAACTGCTAAGCCGATTTTGCTGGGTATGGAAATATTTTTAGTTCCGGAAACGGACGTAGGAAACTTTTTATCCCAGAAAAAATGCACGGTTCCTGGTCGATAAAGAATTTTCGCTCAACGGAGTTGCGGGCGTCATCTAGTTAATCTATAAATGACCCTATAATGATGACCCTAATCTATAAATGACCCTATAATGATGACCCTAATCTATAAGTGACCCTATAATGATGACCCTAATCTATAAATGACCCTATAATGATTCGCTCCACATGCGCTGAAAGCGAAACTTACGGGAAAAGTGGAAAATTGTAATTACGGCCTTCGAGTGAAACTCGCCCGTAAATAATTTTTAATTAATTTGCTTAGGAATTAATTAAGTTCCTTTAATTTTTTTACTTTCTAATTTTAAACAGGCACATACCTACTTTATTAGTATCACACTGAAGTTCCAGTAATATACATAATATTATGTACACCATTATAATATGCAAAATAATAAATATCTTCATATTAAAGTAGTCCCATCAATGAAATACCTTAAACTATACTAGAATTGCCCCAAACAACCCTGAAGTGGGGCCAATAAAATAATTAGTAACGTATGAGCAATAAGCTTCAATAAATGATGAAATTCAATGTATAATTAAAAGTGCTAATAACTCTATTTATATTCTAATCACATGGATGACAATGACATGAGCATTTAGTACTGGGCACCCACACTACTCCCACATACTCTTAGTAGTTCTCCCATAGGAGTATGTGACAATTTAGGGCCAGTTTCACCAAAAAGGGGCAAGACGTGTTGCGCCAATACTTAAGGTCATCCCCCGAGCAAACGACCTTGGCCATACATTTGCCGCGTTGCCGAGATCGCGCCAAAACCCTATTATTTTTACTTATCTTAGTTCAAAATTGTCCTAAAAAAAAAACGGGGAATATGTAGTTTATAATATTGTCGATATATTGGCGTGAGTTTCAAATAAAAGTAATTTGTAAATGCTAAGGAGATGCTGAATGTATGCTTGAATTTTAATAAATTGGTATTACTTTGGAAGCTGATATCATGAGTACTTATAATAAACAAAAATAGAACATTTAAAACGGGGAAAGGAATGTTGATATACTGAAGATTATTGCTGTATTTTTATTATAACTTTGTAGCTTTCAGATTATGAGTTTATAAGGTTTTAAATACGGTCAATTACGGAATCTCCGGAGGGAACGCCCTTAATAGCAATATAATAATATGATAATTATTGGAATGTCAAGCGACGCCTTATCACGAGGCTTTTATTGTGTCAAATTCATTATATCCCAATCCCACAGATATTTGGTTTCAAATTCTGATGATTAAGGCAGGCCTCTTGCCTATAATATAAGTACATTACTCGTATTGTCTACATATATACATCTTGGCTAGTATATGACAAGCCACGGTTATACAACAGAAAGGACTTGAAGAATTCTGCAAGGATCAGAGTTCAGTGCAAGTGTGTCCGGGTCGGACTCTCGCCGCTCTGGCGACATCAGCCATATCTCACAAACCAGTTCAAATGTCACGACACAATGAAAAATAATAATGTAAATCGACATTTTATTGCTTAATATGCGCCTAACTTATGACCGTTTACGCAATAATGGCGAAAAATGCTGCGTGGGGTAACCGACTCCAAAAAGAACAAAAATTTTTATGTATGAGATAAGACGTAGAAATGATTTGGAACAGCAGATACATAATAGTCCTGACTCTACCAATATAAGGTCAAACTCTTTAAAAGTTCGTTAAAAGACTTTGTTAATATTACACTTTTTGCATGATGTTCTGATGTTCGCACTTTGTTACTATGTTTGTGTCAGCTATTTGTTATCAAATTTTTTCATCTGTCTCTGATAGAGACTTTAAGGGCCCCCGCGCATTAGGCGGCCAGGTCGTGCGGCCAGGTCGCTACGACCACCCCGCGCACTTTGCGGCCACGTCTGCGACCACACTCGTATGAGTAGTAATTTGATGAGTAAATTTTGAACATTATTTTGTTTTCTGTATACAAAATACGTGTGGCCGCTGCGACCAATGCGCGCACACTGAGTAATTTCATACAAATTCCCGTATCTCGTTGGCCGCGGCGGCCAAGTGGCCGCGTGTGTGTCGCGATGTTATTCGTTGGTCGCGCGGCCAGAGCGTGGCCGCTGGCCACTGATCGCGTAATGCGCGCACCTACATATATCATAGAAGAATTAGTTGGCCGCAGCGACCTGGCCGCGCGACCTGGCCGCCTAATGCGCGGGGGGTCTTAAGGTTCAGGATTGGCGTAGCACAAGCTTTCTTATTCCCGACGTTTCAGCTACTTTTCAATAATAATATGGAGGTAGATAGAGGAGAACTATCTCTGTATGTAAAAAGTATCCGCGGAAATTCGTTTAATTAGGGTGAAACTAATTCACCCTAAGGTGGCGCTACAGTAGCAACAAGGTAAATTTTTTAATCATTTAGCAACTTTTATTTCAGCTATTTTAGGTTATATTTATCAAAATATATTGGTACTAACCCAGTAATTCTAGTAATAATTTATGTTCCAGTAATAATTTATATTTGGTCACCAACGGCTACATTCATTCCTACACTCCATAATTCATTCCATACCCTTTGCTGCAGCTAGCGCCACTCTCGGAGGATTTTTCAACTGTTATTTACTGCGTACAGTTGGACACTTTTTCAAATATCCCCCATATAAGATAGGTAGTTCTCCTCTATCTACACTCCATAAATAATAAGAACAATATTCCCGTAAAGGTAAATCATTAACAAAGGTATTATTTTTGTCTTAGTTAATTTATTCGTATCAGTGTTAGGACTTAGGCACACCGCACACTACAATTGAATTATGGATGGAAGTCATAGTAAGTAAACTTCAATTTAATATAAGAGTCAGTCGTTAACCAGTCCTCAAGTGTTTCATTCTAGCTATCAGCTCATCCTCACAATATCCACAGTTGTTTTTATCTTAATTAAGCTATTTAGAAACTTCAGAATATGTATCTGAGGTCTGCAGATGAAAGCAGTAGAAACGACAGGACGACCGGCGGATGTGCTTTCTCTGCATACAAACTATATCGGGCTCTTGCCTGTTCTACTATCGATCTCTGTCTACTATCGTTGGACTGTAGTTTCTTGTTATTTTAATAACAATAATAATACTGAAAAAAATATGACAAATTATAATAAATCTATAACCACCTCCTGTGTTTGAAAGTCTGTTCATTAAAGAAACTCTCATAAAACGACAGAAAAATGGTTTACTTCTCGGGTAGTAGGATTATAATCAGATTTATTATGCACACAGCACAACAGAAATAATAATTGTCTTTTTAGGCCAGTCATTAAAGCCAAAACCCGAAAGAAATTAGTAACTTGATAAAATTTTAGGGGGTTGTTAAAGAAGGTAAATAACTTACCGTGTGATTTTGCAGCGTTCTGGGGTGTACGGAAAGGGTTGAAAAGGGGTGAAAAAGGTTTTTTGTTAATAACATTGCGTAAAAAATTAGTAACACGCTGCAAATTTGGAATTAGGTTTTTCTTACCGTTTTGTAACGTGTATTAAATTTGCAGCGTTTTGCAACATACGGAACATTGTTTATTACTATATGAACAAATATTTCATTTAGTATTGATAACGGTAAAAACAACTTAATTATAAATTTGCAGCGTGTTACTACATTTTTTACCCTTGTTAATAACAAATTTCATTGTTTTTTAATAACAAACAATGTTCCGTATGTTGCAAAACGCTGCAAATTTAATACACGTTAGAAAACGGTAAGAACAACCTAATTCCAAATTTGCAGCGTGTTACTAATTTTTTACCCCTGTTATTAACAAATTTTATTGTTTTTTAATAATAAACAATGTTCCGTGTATTGCAAAACGGTGCAAATTTAATACACGTTACAAAACGGTAAGAACAACCTAATTCCAAATTTGCAGCGTGTTACTAATTTTTTACGCAATGTTATTTAACAAAAAACCTTTTTCACACCTTTTCAACCCTTTCCGTACACCCCAGAACGCTGCAAAATCACACGGTAAGTTATTTTACCTTCTTTAACAACCCCCTAAAATTTTATCAAGTTACTAATTTCTTTCGGGTTTTGGCTTTAATGACTGGCCTATTTACTTATTGTAACTCAATAATAACAATGTCACGGACACTAGACCGCGACTAGGTTATTAAAAGCATGTTCTAACTTCTACAATTATTAATGCGGTAAGGCAGGTTAATGAAAATGTGTGTGGGTTAGCATGTCGTATCATATTTACCTCGTTTGAATAATAAACACAAAACGCTTCATACTGTAGTAAAAATTGGATATCTCCTAATCCTCCTACCTTTCTTCTCATTAATTTCATTGCGGGTCTCAAGACAGATTTAGCTTGTCGGGCATCCCTGAGATCATATCAAAGGGTTTTCGTGGTTGGTTACCACTGTCACAGAATATATATTAGTTGTGCCAACAGAATTCCCACTGGCGAAACCCGTTTAAAGAATTAACGACTCATGCTACGATACTATAAAGTTCAAATTCCGACCGAGCAGTGCTAGGTGCCTACAATTATATTTGCCTACATCTCCGCTCTCTTTCTATCGCATAACTCGTACCTTTTCTGAAGAAATCAGGGTTGTATCTTTTTAAAAATAATATTATAATCTTTGCGAACAACTCGTGCGCGTGCGTCACCGCTCGCTTGTGAGCCCCTACTGATTTGCCACCCGCGGGTGACACTTACAGTTCGATGCCTATTCGCGCGAGTGGGACAGGCCTGCCACTGTTGATTCTGGCAACACAGAAGTTGCAGTGGTGGGAAGGTGTGGCGTAAAAAAATGTAGTAAAAATAAAAAGTTAAATAGTAGTACACACTACACCTATAATCTATAGTTCTGCAAGAATAATAGGACAGTTAGTTTTCATAACAAAACTATAATGTAAGATTATTTTTAACAAAAAATTAAAACCGACTTCCAAGGTAAAAGCAATAAGGTAATAATAACATTAATATGAACTAAAAAGTATTAAATAATTTTTCCCATCTAATAGTGCCTTTTTCCGAATTCGGCTAAACCTCAACTATTTCTGTACTCAATCTTCATTATTTTGAAGTCGGTACCAGATAGCTGAATCTTTAGTTCTCTGACAGAATATTTGAAACTTTTGGAACTGGCACCGACTTCAAAATTATGAAGATTGACTACAGAAATAGTTGAGGTTTAGCCGAATTCGGAAAAAGGCACTATTAGATAGGAAAAAATATTTAATACTTTTTAGTTCATTAATGTTATTATTGTTTTTACCTTGCAAGTCGGTTTTAATTTTTTGTTAAAAATAATAATTTCACTCTTTTTAGTTACACTAGTAGGTAAACCATCGCGTATATTTTACGTGTCTTATTACAATTTGTTATGCTACGTCCGCACTTTTGGCGTTTGCTACAAACTCCAAATCGCCACAAATGGTCACAAACGTTTCGCTTAATTTGGAAACCCATCCACACGCTTGCGAGTGAGTTAGTTTGTTCTGACGCGGCAAGCATGACGGACGTCGAAGTTGCTGTATCTGCTATAAACATTTGGCAGTTATTTTTATCTATACATATAAATAAAATTAGAGTGTCTGTTTGTAATATTGAAAGAATATATTATATACTCTACATACACCAAAACAACATTTTTTAAAATTTTTATCTGTATGTCTGTCTGTCTGTCTGTTTGTTCCGGCTAATCTCTGAAACAGCTGCAGTTATTTTGACGGGACTTTTTTTGGTAGATAGCTTATGTAGTAAGGAGTAACTTAGGCTTCTTTTCAACCGACTTCCAAAAAGAAGGAGGATATATTTTACTTTGACGCGGGCGAAGTCGCGGGCAACAGCTAGTTATAAATATAAGAAAACTATATAATTAATATAATATAATTTAATATGTTTTCATTTGACCACCAGTCATTCATTTTTCGAAAGCACACACAGACATACTACGTACGTATAGCACGTCTGTTCGCTTACAGAGCATCGACAAGAATAAACGCGCACAAACGTGTGGACGGGTGGCAAACGCTTGCGGCAAATTCCCTTTGATTTGTGTTCAAAAACCGACACTAAGTCGGATCGGCTACAAGTCTTTGCAAACCTAAACAAATCAAGCCAAACACTCTATCCACACGTTTGTTTTTGTGACCGTTTGTGACGATTTGTTGAGGTTTGGCAAACGTGCGGACGGGCCTTTAAGAGTCACAACTCACACTCACAAAATATATTATCAGTGAAGTGAACATGTGCTAGTAATTTAACAATTTTAATGCTTCAAGCCCCAAGCGGTCACCGGCGACTGCGATAACAATAGAAAGGCTAGATCGAAGGATCTATCAGATAATAAAAAGCGGCGGCGATGCCGTCGCCTCTGCGGCGCCGACCGCCGTGTATAAACAGGCTATTGGTGTTATACAGTACATAATTATTATTATTGTATGAATACCTACGCCTCGTACTATTATCTATTCTGTGCCATGAGACATTGGTGACCTTAACACGACGTGATAATGATGATGATGATGATGACGATGATGATGATGATGAATATGAATTGGATAGTAGCATATGCTTTCTGTTCTTAAAACAACGCCGAAACTCCCAAGCGTGTATCTATAAGGAGTCAGAAGTTCTCTCAGCATCTTCGAAACCATGGTATACCTTGACCCAATATTTAACTTTTTGGTAGCATATTCTTAGTACACTTAACATAAAACCAAAATCACCATATGTTTCCATATAAATTTCAAGGAGTTTCGTCGATTACTCATGGATCCCATCATCAAGTCACCACTTTTGTGAACATGGTACCAAATTGGAGTGAAACCTAATACAACGAAACAAAAATTTCGGGAAAACTGTATAGAATTTAATTTATAGAGAATTTAATAAGCTTTTATGTCATCATAGAATATTTTTTGCTACAACGCATAGTTTTTTAGTTATTGACGAAAACCAAAATATAGCCACATATATCCACAGCCGAACATATAACCTCCTCGTTTTTTGGAAGTCGGTTAAAAAACACGGCGAGAAGAGCCAAAAAATTAATATAAATTCTGACATATTCTTAATAAAATTATAAAGTTTTATGATCCATCTCGTCATTGCACTATTAACGACATGGCCGCTGCGTATATTGAAAAAATGCGTAAATTTTAAAAACTTCTTTATTACATATTTATTTAAACAAACGATGGCAAAAGATGCACACAAAAAAGCGTTAAGGTTCACCTAACACAGCGCAACGAACTGTTTACATAAGACCAAAAGAAAATCGATCAAAATTAGTTCCTGATTGTATTAATCATAGATCAAAGATTATATTAATTCGTAACGGTGTTGTAAACAAAACTTTAACGCTCTAATAACTTCAGCAAACAGCTGAGTGGCGTGAAGAGAGCTACATCTATACATAAATTCATAATTATTTTAAAACAAAGTCGCTTTTTTCCCCTCATGTCCCTTTAATCTTTAAAACTACGCTAAGAGAGCTACATCTATACATAAATTCATAATTATTTTAAAACAAAGTCGCTTTTTTCCCCTCATGTCCCTTTAATCTTTAAAACTACGCTAAGAGAGCTACATCTATACATAAATTCATAATTATTTTAAAACAAAGTCGCTTTTTTCCCCTCATGTCTCTTTAATCTTTAAAACTACGCAACGGATTTTTATTTGATGATTCTTTCAGTGTTAGATAGCCCATTTATCGAGGAAGGTTATAGGCTATATTTTATCACGTTAAGACAAACAGGAGCGAAGAAATAGAGGAAAATGTGGAAAAAAACGGGGAAAATTATTTGAAAGGGCTAACTTGAACGCGCTAATCTCAGGAACTACTGGTCCGATTTGAAAAAGTATTTCAGTGTTAGATAGCCCATTTATCGAGGAAGGCTATATTATAGTCCGGTTAACGAATGACTCAAAAGAGGGTATAGAGTGCGTGAGCGGGAACCTAAGCGATTTCTGCTGGAACTTATTCAGGGTGATTAGAGACAAAACATACTAAAAGTCCTGACGTCTAGGAGGTGAGCCGGCGGGAGGGGGGGGGGGCGACAAAGGTCAAAATTTTTGGTTTTTCGTCAATAACTAAAAAACTATGCGTTGTAGCAAAAAATATTCTATGATGACATAAAAGCTTATTAAATTCTCTATAAATTAAATTCTATACAGTTTTCCCAAATTCTCATCCGTTTTCGAACTACACGCTCAGGAAAAGTGAAAATTCAAAAAAGCTTTATTTTTAAATATTCCTTTCTATTTCTGTCTGAATAATAGCTTTATCGCTTCTGTGCTTTGTTCAGTGAGTGAGAGGGCCTCACTCAACGAACCCTACATCTCTCATCCTCTCATCCCCTCACCCATCCCCTCATCACACCCCTTAAAGTGGCAACGAACCTGTAGTACCCCTGGTGCTGCAGACGTCGCAAAGGCATTATGGTAACCATTTTACATCAGGTAGAGCATACTCTTGTTTGCCAGCTTAGTTATTTGTATAAAAAACATCAGGAATCATCGGGAATGAGCTGACCCCTCAAGAGTGAGGGTGGAAAAATTAAGGTAATATCTTGACGCCAAGAACAATAGACGACTTACCAGCATCTGAGGCTTTACTAAGAACAATATTTTGTCGCTGCAAACAGAATTAGAAAGGAATACCTACATAATATTTAAAAAAAAGCTTTTTTTAATTTTTTCTTTTCCTGAGCGTGTAGTTCGAAAATGGATGAGAATTTGGTAAAACTGTATAGAATCTAATTTTTAGATTTAGACCTTTGTCCCCCCCCCCCCCCCCCCCCCTCCCGCCGGCTCACCTCCCAGACGTCAGGACTTTTAGTATGTTTTGTCCTTAAGCACCCTGAATAAGTTCCAGCAGAAATCGCTTAGGTTCCCGCTCACGCACTCTACAAATACTTTGTTGACCGAGCTAATAAGCTATATTTTATCACGCTTAGACTAATAGGAGAATGTGGAAAAAACGGGGGAAACTATTTGAAAGGGCTTATCTCGCGAACTTCTGGAGCAATTTTTATGTTATTTGGCACAGTCGCACAGATTAGAAGTAGACCACGTGAAGGATCATAGGCTATCAATTTTAATCATTTTTTCAGTGGCTATATATTTTATACCCGTGCGACGCCGGGGCGGGTCGCTAGTCGATAATAATAACTAAGCGATCAAGTTATGACATATATATGTATCTGGTTATTAAAATTATATTCATAATTCGTCAACCTTGATCGTTTTATAAGGTCATTTCGAATGTTTTTAGGGTTCCGCATCCAAAGGGTAAGGCTAAAAACGGGACCCTCACTACCCCTTACTACTAAGACTTCGTTGTCTGTCCGTCTGTCTGACTCCAGGTTGTATCAGCTCAAGAACCGCTATAGGCTATAGACGTCTGTAATTTTCACACATTGTGTATTTCTGTTGCCGTAATGGCAACGAGTTTACGGATTTTTTGCTCTATAACGGTACGGAACCCTGCGTGCGCGAGTCCAACTCGCACTCGTCCCGTTTTTTAGGGTTCCGTAGTCAACAAGGAACCCTTATAGTTTCGGTCTGTCCGTCCGTCTGTCTGTCTGTCCGCGGTTTTTCTCAGAGACTATAGGACCTACAAATCTGTAATTAGGCATGAATGCACATATTAATGATGCCGACAAAATGGTATATGAAATCTTAAAAAAATATATTTTTTATGGTACTTTCCCTACACATCAAGCGGGGATGAATTTTTTTTTCGCGTCCGAGGTGGACGCGAAAAAAAAAATTCAGCCCCGCTTGTGGGGTGTCGTTGGATAGGTTTTTTAAAAATATTATGAGTATTCATAGATGATTTTCCGATTTAGGGATCCGTTTGTGAAATATTAAGTTTTAAAGTGGAAAAAATCGTTAGTCTAGTGTCCAGTGTCCACCTTCTATCAGCTAAACGGTAGCTTCTGGAAATGTGAAAAAATTCACGGGAGTAGGAAATATGGTGAATTTAAAAGGAAAACTATCACGGCTAAGAAGACTTCATAAGTTATTGAGTAATAGTCGATCAACTAAAAAAAATGTTTTCGGCGAAGTATAAAGGAACTTTTCGTTCAAATTCCTTTGATAGCATCCGAGATGATGTTGTTAGTAGTGTAAAACACGTTATAAATATACATTCATTGACCATACACAAATTTTAAAAAACTAGCGGTACTACGGAACCCTATATTGCGCGTGGCTCGACATGCACTTGGCCGGTTTTTTAATCTAGAACTCTCGAAACAAGTCTATGTTTTAAGTATATTGAATCGTTTTAGGTATTTTGTTTTAGCGCTAGTTCACTATATTTTATTTTTCATGATATCGTCTACAATTTTTTATGGAAATTGAGATAAACACAAATGGAATAACGATATTGGTAAATTGGTTTCTCGCACATCGTTACGAATGAACAATTCTATCGTTTTATTTAAACTCTTGTTTTAACAGTGTGCATTGAATTTGGCATCACGCTTCACTGAGCTTGTGAAAATGTTCGTTAATGTTGACCATTGAAAACAATTACTATAGAGTTTCCATTTAAAATAATAAATAATTATAGTGAAATTTTATGAAAACTGTTTTTATTATCTTCGTGTAAATTGTTTGCTGGCAGATTCAGTAAGAAAAAGTTGAATTGGAAGAGAATAATAAAAATTTGGCAACAACAACAACACACAAAGACAGAGGCGTGCCAAATAATTTAAATTCTTGGAGTGTTTATTGGTGCGAAGAATGCAAAGCTGTTGACTGTCACATCTTTAGGATTTTTCGGGTTTTAATCACATTTTGTTTTCTCGATCCGGACAACAACCATCAATATTTGTTTATGTATTTGCGTTAAGGTGCTCCCAGACAGCAGTTATTTATCATTAGATAACATTTTTGTCTAACTTCTTTAACAAATTATAACAAAACACACCTTTTTTTTTTGTTTAAAGTTTGACGCAAAAGCTGTCAGGATAGATGGATGGATAGATTAGGTATAATTTACATCCACCTATTCGAGAAACTTTCACGTTCATGATTATTCCAGTACCTAATAAAAATATAATGTTATTTTGGACGAATATGCAAGGTAGCAAATAGTATATAATTTCTAGACTTGTATAAACATAATTTATATAGGAAACCTTTTTCTATTGCAGCGCTTCTTGAAGAATTAAATGTTTGTTGCTACGAATAATCTCTATGGTAAAAAATCTCTATGTTTCTTGTATGAAACATGAGATCGAAGTAGGAAAAAGGATGTAACCATAGAAAAAGTTTTTAAGAGTAAATTTATTCTGAAAAGTCTCAAAACGGAACTGTACACATTTTATAATAAGAAAGACTCTACTAACGAAAGTCGATCATGGTCTAATTTGATAGTGTCGAGTTACATAAGTCCGAATAATTGACACGGAATTCCATACAAATTGACATGTAATATGTGTACTAAACAACTTTCAAATTATACTACGTTACTTTCTTATTCGTGTCGTGAATTTGGCTGAACTTGAGATTCGTGTCAGAGATAATCGCACGCTTAAGTACGGCTTAAGTAAGACTTGAATTAAGATGTGAATTAATTACATTGGTGTTGTTACTCCTTAACTCCAGTAGAAAATTTTGTGTACTCCATAAATCACTAAGGTATAATCATAATAACGAGGCAAAGTATTTTATACGAATGTTGACATTTTATGTATTGTATGAAGTTTTGTGGCTGGATTCGTGGTTTGAACTATAATCTTTATATCTTTTAATTGAATAATACATAGACGTATAGTAGACAATATTATAAATGGTATATTGTCTAAAAACAGCAATATAAAACAAACAAAAATATTGGGACTATTTTGACGTCAGGACCATGACATACAATGTATATGACGGTACTTATGTGTGTTCCTATATTATACCAGTCTACTGACCAGTATGGCACACAAACGTAGTACATTGAACTTTAGGCAGATATGACGATAAAACCTATAATAACTTATTATAATGACATGCCGATAGTCAGTGCTATGTATATTATGCTACGAGAGTGTTAAAGTGCAAAATTGGATAGAGTTCACAAAATCGCTCATTTTATCCGACTACGATAGAAATATAGTGTAGGAAACGAACCGATTCTTTGTATGGGGACCCCGGAATAATTCCTCAGTCGATGAAACTTTGCTGGCTTAAAGAATAGTATGAGCCAATACAATCATATAAAAATAAAAAATAAAAAAACATTAGGAAGTCAGTTATTTATACCTATATAAATCTGTGTATATATCGAACGCCATAATTTCTCAGTCTAAATTTATTTTACCAAATGATTTATTTATACAAGTATGTGATACTTTATAAAAATCCAAAACTTTTTTCAAATATAAGTATTGCTTTTGTATGATAATTCTTTTTTCTAACCTCATTTTCCCAGCAAAATTTCTCAGTATTATTTTTTTTCGCATATGACTTAAGAATGTCATTTGGCGTCATGAGTAAGAAAATCCAAAAAAAAAAACCATGCCAATAAAAAAATATTAAAAATCTATAAAAAACTTAATATGCAAAATTTCTCAGCATTATTTCTTTTCAAAACTATGTTATGTAGTGAAATATACACACAAATACAAAATATCCAAAAGAAATACCACCCAGAACACCGAAATTTTAGAAGCGAAGCTATGTATCTATCCCGTGTTTACGCGATAATGTAATGTGTAATAACATAATATTATGTAGAATAGAATAATAAATAATTAATAAAACTTAATTACCTCAGTGTTAATAAGCAATTATTTTTATTATTAATTATGTTTACGAATTGTACAGTTGCTTGAAAAACGCCATAAAATATAAACTATCGGCTATGGCAGGGTCGGATTAAGTCTGAGCTCCTTAAGATAATAATTTATTATTATAATTAGTTAAGTACATTATTTATTTATAAAAATATAAAATGAAATATTTGGTGGATTTGTTACATTAGGAAATAAAGTATTTTTATTTAGGACGTATTAAGGCCGTCCCCTGAGCAAACGACCTTGACCATGGTATACATTTGTCGCGTTGCCGAGATCGCACCAAAACCCTATTTTTTACTTATCTTACTTCAATATTGACCTAAAAAAAATTCTAACGGTAAATAATATCTATCGGCGAGTGTTTTAAAATAAACTTAATTTGTAAATACTTGGGAGGTGCTGAATGTATGTTTGAATTTTAAGTATAAATTTAAATTGGTATGACTTTGGAAGCTGATATCATGAGTATAATAAACAAAAATAGGAAATAAATAACAGTAAAAAGAAAGGTTATAATTATGCTGAAGATTATTGCTGTATATTTATTATATTTTTGTAGCTTTCAAATTATGATTTAACCATCCTTTTCTCGAAGCAATTCAGACTCTTTTTGACCCCCTAAAACTTCGTTGTGGATAAAACAATAAGCTTGAATTTTCAGTTGCTAAGCAAGCGTTGTATAAACACGGAATACTTAAGTATTTAAAAATATTTCATTCAATTTGAACCAGTAGGTTCAAATTGAATGAAATTTACTGAAACTACTTTGAAATTTACTGAAAAAAAATTTTTTTGAAACTGAAAATAAATTTGAAACTGAAATTATTTCCCTTTGCCTGTTCATGACTAACCAAAATGGGGAATTATTTCCCTTTGCCCGATTACGAAAGAAATGTGTAAATAAATATACTAGTTAGTTGATCTGACTCTACTTTTGAATTTATTTTCCTCCGTTTAAGTTAAAACGAGCTTATGTATCAGTATGCGAATAAAGCATCCAATAAACAATAAAATACCTAATCTTTAGGAGGTGTTTTAAAAAAAAACAACATTAATCAGACAAACGAAACTGTTTGAAACACTCCTGGGGACATAATGCCACTTTGCATTTATATAAAACAATTGATAAAAAAATTTTAAAATAAACTAAAATAATTGACAAATCTTAAAAGTTGACAAAAATAAATCCCCATTTTTTATATATAGTGACGCTAAATGGAGTTGCTAATGGACAATGAGAACTATTTCCCCACTTGCAAGTATGTATTTCAAATGAATCAAAACCACATAAACACTACGTTTTTGCACTGAAAATCATAACAAAGCCACAAAGAATATAATAAATAAGTACATAACAAATCAAATATCTACTTATAAGAATCTTTTTTGAAGAAACTTTGCAGATTTATGTTACCACTATGTGAAAATTGCGCAATTTTTTCAAAACTCACATTTATTTGATTCTTACATTGACACTAGACACTTGAAAGGGCTGGGTTGCTAGTAAGATAATGTTGTACTTATCTTAGATTCTATTTGTGAAAAGAAAAAACCATAAAAGGTTGCCATTTCAAAGATATTCGGAATTTTAGATAGATTGAGAAATGAGAGGGTGGGAAAATACTTCCCTGTACCCGATTAAGGGTTAAGAATTGAAACTTGTTAAACGTTCTTAATTTTGTCACTTAGGTACTCACTGTCTGACTGACTAACTGATTTCTGTCCAGTTTTCGAGATACACTTAACATCGTGACTAAATTTGTAATCATGGTACAAATGTAGATTATAAAGTTACATATTTTGCAGATTATGATTAAGAATCATTGTACCCGTATCATCGATATCTCCGGTATATCATCGGTAGACAGATATTTAGCTGTTAGTGCTTTGGGTCTTAATCACGGGAAAACCTAAACGTTTCATAATAATTTCTGTCCAGTTTTCTAGATACTCTAACTTCGTGAATAACTTTGTGATCCCATATAAATGTATAGGATTACAAAGTTACATTTGCAGTTTATGAATCATTGTTGATTGTACCCGTACCATCGATATCTCGGGTATATCATCGGTAGATAGATATCTAGTTAGTGCTTAGTGTCTTAAGAGCGGGCTGTGCAATTTTGCTGTGTTTACTAATAAATATTACGATCTCGGAAGACGATTGACTCAAATGAAATTGAGATTTATTTAATAATTGTATATTTATCTGATATTTAGCTAACGGAAAACACGATTCACTTATTTTGACTCGATACTCGATAGTTTTATTTTTCGAAATTATTAATCTTTTTGGGCTTTTCAACAAATATCTGTTACACTTATTGAGTTACTATCATTAAATAACTTGCACTACTACAATCACACACTTTATAAAATAATGGATGAAGGAAATATTAGTATAGTATTAAATTTTTAAATAATCATCATTAAACAGTTTTGGGACATACGACCTTTACTTTCGTGCTATAATTCGGGAACCGTTGTTACGCGATATTGTTCACTATTAGCCGCAGCGCAAAGCACAATTCTCGGGGGCATGATTCTATTATTTATATACTTAAATAAACTTACATATAACGAGCGCGATTAATAAAAGATATTAAATTACTAGTCTGATGACGTCACATCCAAATCGGAAGTACCGCAAAAACGTTTTCGTCAGTATAAATTAAAAAATATAAAATCATATTTTCAAATCGACTTTTATTTATTAATCATAAGCTTTTATTTGATGATAAGGGTGAAATACGGTTTCCTAGGCCAAGTTCTACTTGAAATATGCATTTGTGCAATGAAATTAAATATAGGTCAAGTAGCCTATTTCGATATGCAACGGATATAGTCCCGAAATTATTTAAATATAGATTTAGTACCAAAATTATAAAAAAATATATTAATAAATAATAATATTTTGAAAAATAATACCAAGCAAGAACTGGTTAAGTTTTTGCACGCAGGTCTTACATAGGCTGCTATTTATATATCCGGAACTGGCCACTTACAAGAACAATATTTAAAAAGTAATTACAACATTTGAAAATAGAACTCTTTGGTTGAAGAATACATTTTGTTTCATGTGACTATCAATT
This sequence comes from Polyommatus iphigenia, assembly GCA_963422495.1. NCBI lineage: Eukaryota > Metazoa > Arthropoda > Insecta > Lepidoptera > Lycaenidae > Polyommatus > Polyommatus iphigenia. The sequence continues at coordinate 20,078,759 of OY730185.1, read as the reverse complement.
ATTTTTCCATTGTGGCGTCATTTTGAAAATTGCGTGTCTTCATTTGCCATGGATTTAACGCGTGAACATTTTCGTGCAATGATTTACTACGATTTTCGGCGTGGGCTAAATCAACAACAGTGCTTTATTCAACTCACCGCAACTTTTGGAGATGAAGCACCATCAAAAACCACTGTTTATCACTGGTACAGTGAGTTTAATCGTGGGCGGTCTATGCTCACGGATGAAAATAAAGAAGGTCGCCCAAAAACAGCTGTTGTCCCACAAAATATAGATGCTGTGCGGGAACTAATAATGCGTGATCGTCATGTTACATATCGCGAGATAGAGGCGTCCTTAGGCATAAGTATGACGAGCATACATAAGATATTACACGAACATTTGGCTGTAAAAAAAATATGTTCGCGTTGGATTCCGCACAACTTGACAATCGATCAAAAACGGGCTCGTGTCGATTGGTGCAAAAAAATGATAAAAAAATACAACCGTGGTAAGTCAAAAGCCGTTTATAATATCTACACAGGTGATGAATCTTGGATCTATGCATATGACCCCGAAACTAAACAACAGTCAACGGTGTGGGTGTTCGAAGATGAGCCGAAACCAACAAAAGTTACTCGTGCAAAAAGTACTTTGAAGCAAATGGTCGCCTGTTTTTTTGGAATTAATGGACATGTGGCTACAGTGCCATTAGAGAATCGTAAAACGGTTAATTCTGAATGGTATACGACCATTTGTTTACCAGAAGTCTTTGAAGAAATAAGAAAGGACAATCGACAACGCAGAATCATATTACATCACGACAATGCTAGCTGTCACACCTCAGCTGAAACAACTCAGTTTTTGGAGGGTCAAAAGATCGAATTGACTGGTCATCCGCCGTACAGCCCTGATTTAGCACCTAACGATTTCTTTTTATTTCCATACGCGAAGAACAAATTACGTGGTCAACGTTTTTCGAGCCGCGAAGAGGCTGTTGATGCGTTCAAAATGCACGTTTTGGAGATACCTCAATCAAAATGGAAAAAGTGCTATGAAAATTGGTTCCAGCGTATGCAAAAGTGTGTCGATCATCGCGGCGAATATTTTGAAAAGCAATAAAACCATATTAAATTATATATGTTTGTTTCTTTTTTTAATTCCGGATACATAAATAGCAGCCCTCGTATTGACAAGAAGGTAGTTAGATATAAGTCCAGTTTGACCTACATGGGAGAGGTATCTGCACGCTTATCCAAAATGATGAAAAACAACGATATGCATGTCGCATTCAGGACAAATAATACTTTAAAACATCATTTGTGTCACAATAAAGACCGGATTGATAAAAAATATCAGTCTGGTGTCTATAAGATGATGATGATGATGTTATTTGCTTTAAGTAATTAAAATTTTTGTAGATTTCCCTTTTTTTAACAAATTTTATGATTAGTATTAATTTATTATTTATTAATTATTGTTAACAAAAATTTATTAATATATTTCCTAAAATTTAAAATAATTTTACTGATACGGCCCATTTGATCTTGTTTTGAAATTGTGTTTGTTTTTCTAATTTTATTTTATTTATACTGCTCTTAGTTAAGATTTAAATGTATTCTCGTAGTTTTAACTTATTTATTATTATGAAATTTCTAGCTTGTTATGACTGTTAACTTGCATGTAATTTTAATTTTATTTAATTCATAATCATATTTTATCGATTTAATTGTGTTTTGTTACGAAATCAATTTTTATACTGTATATTCTGTAGAGCTATAATCGTGAATGCTGTGTCGCCTGTTAAGGTGCATGCATCGGTACAGATTACTATTATTGTGTTTAACAAGGTTTTAATTTATGTACTGTTTGGTGTTCTTAATTTAAGTAAATAAATAAATATAGGATCGATTATCCTAAAATATGCGATAGTCAATAGTGTATACGTTGGTCAAACTGAACGCAGCTTTGAGAATCGGTTTAAAGAAAATATTATCGCGGCTTATAGAAATGGTCATCCTGACAAAACTTAGTCACATTTTGATAAAATCATAAACATCTTTTAGATAATAATCATACAGTGTCCAACATTATGTCAAGTATTTTGCCGCGACTTAAGACCTTTCCCCTACGAAAAATTCGTAATTTACCGTTTATAGAGCCTTATTATTAACTCATAATTTGAAAGCTACAAAATTATTATAAAAATACAGCAATAATCTTCAGTACCTATATGGACGTTCCTTTCATAGTTAATAATTTCCTATTTTTGGTTTTGATACTCATGATATTATCAGCTTTCAAAGAAATACCAATTTATTTAAAATCAAGCATACATTCAGTATCTCTCTGGTATTTACATAATATTACGATTATTTGAAACACACGTCAATAGATAGACAATTTCATTAGGTACATATTTGACGTTTGAATTTTTTTAGGTCAATTTGGAACTAAGACATGTAAAAAAATAGGTTTTTGGTTCGATCTCGGCACCGCGGCAAATGTATGGTCAAGGTCGTTTGCTCAGAGGATGGCCTTAAGTGTAAAATTAAGGTTTTTAGATTTAGGGCTGTAAGGTTAGAAACTTGGTGACTTGACACCACGAACTATAATATTATATACTCGTCTTGGCAACATTTTTACATGAAAATGTTTTTGGTAAGGTCTAGTTTTTTCTTTTTCAAATATTATGATTTGATAATATTTTCTTTTATGTATGCTTTTCTGCAAGAGACGTGTACGAGTAACTCTTCTTTTTCAAGTATAAGCTCTATTAATACGTCGTTTCATTTTATGCTGCACTTTTTTATGTTTTCCACTCCTTTTTAGGGTTCCGTACCAAAGGGTAAAAAATGCCCGTCTGTCGCTCTATAACAGCAAATACTAATTTAAGCAAAATATTTAAGGGGGCTCCCATACAAGAAACGTGACTTTTTTGCTCGTAACTCGTAAGATTCAATAATGACAAAATCCTAAATTATATTAATTGTACTTTAAAATTAAGTTATAATAAAATTAAAATAAAATAAATACGTTAGGAATCTCATACAAAAAAACACAATATTTGCCTACTTTCGCTCTATAACGGTACAGAACCCTTCGTGCGCGAGTCTGACTCGCACTTGGCCGATTTATTTTTCTTAAGGGAGATCGCAGACGACAGACTTTTGTGCGATCAAAGTCTGCGGCTTCCATACAATCTGATGGCGCGCGCCATGCGGAATGTATGTAAGCCCGCGGACTTTGATCGCACAAAGTCTGTCGTCTGCGATCTCCCTTACTGTCACTTTCTAAGCCATTAAGGCTTTTGTTCCACATAATACAACGTTCCATAACGAGCAACAACCAGACGGTAACGTGTGTTAGTGTCAAACAAACAACCGCAGCGAAAAAAAAATCCTAAATCTATTACAACAATTTACTTTTTAGCCACGAATGAATAGCGCGCGGGGTGGCGGGCGGCGCGGCGGGCGGCCTGTACCTCCCGCCCGCGCCCCGCGCATACACCTCGCTCGCTCCCGATTGCTATATTCAAATCTGTCTATTTAAAATGTTTTTAGTTTTTAATACGCTTGATGATTTTTTTGGATATTTTTCTAGTTGAAAAGAAAGTTGACAGAGTACTTAAATCAATTAATAAAACAGATAGAGAAATTTTGCCCTGCTAGTAAAAAGGCAATTTTTAAAAATAGTATAAATACTTACATGGTTTATGTTTTGGATTTTCATTTTGTGGCTATAAAACTTCAATATAAAGTCATTCCCGTAAAAAAGTTCGACAGAGCAATTTTGGCGTCCAAGCCACGCCAAAAAAACATATTTTATTAAATTTTGGTGTTTCTGCTGGGATAATTTTTTGGATATTTCATACATTGTTTCTATACGTTCCATGAATATGTCCAGTGAAAAAAATTCGACGGAGCATTTTTGCTACAAAAGATATTAATTAATTATGAATTTAGGTAAAAATACCTAACTTCCATTATTATTATTTTTTGGATATTTATACAAAACTTTTAATTCATGATACTTTACCATGCTATAAAGTTTTTTCTGACTGAGGAATTACTCCGAGGTTCACTTGGTTCGTTTCCTACACTAAGAGGGCTATTATTCAAATGCATGTATGTATAATATTTCTTTACCACGTTCTAGTAGGTACTAAATGAATGGTCGTTAGTTATAGAGTTTGAAAGGTATCATTTTATTACAATAAGACAAAGGTTGCATTGCACTCTGGGATTTAATTTTCATAGAAAATGGTAAGGCTTTGTCTGATTCACTGGGAAAGTTACTAGACCGAATTATTATTATTTATGATTGATCTTTACTAAGTACTTAAACTATTTATATTAATTAACTAACTAGAAATCTGTACCTAAGTCTGATTTTTCTCTTACTTCATGCAAACCTTGCAAAGAAATCATTGCAGTAAACTTTTTATTCCGCGTAAGGTACCTACGCAAACTGCACAGTGTAAAATTTAGTAGACAAATAAATTCTAAATTACTCATTTTAAGGTAATTTTAGCATTGACATTCAACGATTTCAACTTATAAAGAAAAAATGACATTTCATAACTTTCACAAGTTTCCGGTACCTTAAGTTACCTTTAAAACTAAGCTCAGAAAGCAAAAAAAGCTTAGAAAGCTAAAATCTGCTTTCTGAGCTTTTTTGGTTATCGTCAAATTATAAACCAATCAACAACGCTGTTGAAAAGAAAACTACTGTCAAAAACCTTAAGAAACCGGGCATATTATGTCAACTGGACAATAGCTGATATTTAGCGTCTTATGGCCGTTACCAATATTCAATCTATCTCAGGGTTTGACATACGACCGATCGCAGCTAACATTGAATTGACATAATATGATAGGTAACTACTACTATCTCTAGTAGGTAGGGCAAAACCAGAGATAGATCAAATATTGGAAACGGCCATTAGTAACAATTTTCAATATTATCCCTAATCCGTTCTAACATTTTTAGATTTTATTTTTACCTTTTATGGATTACACCCTAAATAAACAGCCCTTAAGTTCTGATATCGACCGAAAGCGCCCGCTTGGAATTGAACTCGTGACCTATGTTCATCTCGCTCACTCTCTCTGCAGTTATCCCTCTCTTCGAGCTGATAAATTAAAATGCTAGAATGCAGGGAAGCACGCTATATTGCGGTCAACATATTAATATATTAAGCTCACAAGCGGCTTTGTCCTGTGGATTTTGTATAATGACAGTTTATTATACGGTATAGGAGGCAAAATCGTAGAGCTTACCACGTGTATAATAATTATCTAAGGCATGTTAATATCTACATCTTGTCAAAATCTGGGGTTAGGTATAAGGATTCACTTGTTATTGTTTGGGAGGTATAATAATCACGTGGATTTAGTAAATGTTTAAATATTTAAAATATAATATTATAATATGTAGATTAGTATGTCAAATATAAAATATAATAAGCGTTTTGAATTGTGATATATTATCATGAGTTCTGGAAACTCAATCAAGTTACGTTCAAAAATTTCGACAGTGAAGTTAGAGGCGGACTTCTTTGATTCAAAATACATAATTTGACATGAGGCATTAAAAGCACTATGTCAATGCCACACATTTTGGGATCTCTAACTTGAGTCGAAAATGAAAATTGTTTAAGTACTCTGATAGCTGTATATCTTGGTAATTGCTTACCATCCTGGGAACTCACGTAATACTCGTATTTAGGTGGGCATGACGTCATCTGTGCAGTGATAAAGTTCAGTCCCCTGCTTATCGCTACCGTGTAAACATGGCCTAATTGTGACATCTCACGCCTGTGTGCAGTAGCGCTAAACTCGCAATATTGAGTATCAGAACGCCTGTGTTAACCCGCGCTTATAAATGAAACAAGCCGATTTTGTTTAGTGTCCATATTCATGAGCACTATTCGATTTTTGAACGTTTTCGAAAAAATTTCGAACAAGATTATTTAAATTGTTAATTGTTTTTTTTTTAATCAAATATTATGTATGTATACTTGTATAGGTAGGTATTATGATGAAAACAAAATAGAGCTTGTCTAATTTGAAATGAAGCGCCCCACCACTTCACTAGTTGATACAAATGACACAATTTTGTACTGAGAATACGAGGGAGGGGCGCGTCATTTTAAGTTAGACAAGCTCTACCTACCTATACAAGTATACTAGTATTACCATTTTTACAGTGGTTCCATTTCACACTATTATAATTTATAGGTCTCGATAGGGATTAAAATTTGTTACCGTGTAATTTCTTACATCTGTAATCATTTTTTCATCAGAAGGACCTATTTCTGAATATCTACACAACATTTCCATAAATCGGAAGAGTTTAATCAATGCTTAAATTATGCTTAACAATAACATAGATAGGAAACGGCTAGACGTATCGAGCTGATTCAAAACTGTATATTCTAAGAGAAAAGAGATGTAGAGCTATTTTTAAGACGCTATAAGGATTTTTAACCGGCTTCCGAAAAGGAGGAGGTTACATGTTCGGCTGTGGATATTTTTAGACCTAACCTTTGTTACAGCTACATAATATTATAATTTATAACATCTATAAATATAATAATTATCATATTACGTTTGAATTCATTCCGCTTAAAATATAAAGAAATAATTTACTCTTCTGCTAAGGCTTTGGCCGTACCTAGTGATTATTTAGGATATAATATTATACTATTTAACAATAGGATATATAATATTATACTGTAGGTACTCGGCGAAACATGGCGGTAGCGGTTATTGACTCCCTGTCAAAAACTTGTAATTTTCTATATAAACCGCGATTGACAATGAAGTGTCAGATGTTGTCAATCGCGGCTTTGTATAGAAAATGCCAAGTTTTTGACAAGAAGTCAATGACCGCTACCGCCATGTTTCGCCGAGTACAGTAGGTATAGTACAATATTTTCACGTTAGAAGCAGCACCAGCATCGACAGTAAACAAAAAGTTTCGTTCGAAGTTTGACAACGTTTCTGTCAATATGACGATTGACGAGTGCAACATGTCGGATTTTGGTCGGATTTACAGTATGTGCTGGTATGCGCCCTCCTCCGACTTATACCATAATGTTGTAAATTATTCTGCGTTTAAACACCATTTATTTATGTCTGTATGACAAGCTTGTGATCATATTGTATTGTCCGTGTGAACAATTGAATTAAAACAATGAATGTTTGTTTCCTCAATGCGTACGCTTCGCTTATTATTTTTATTTCACAGCAAATAGAATATCATTTTCTACACTTAGATAAAAATAAAAAATAAAATGCTCTTTTAGCGCTGCTACTTTCACGGTCACCTCTATATATAATACAGTATACACACCTAAAGTATTATCACATTTCCAAGAATCTGCACTAGTTACTACGCCACACAAGGTTTGTAACATTAAATAATAAATTAGGGCAAAAAATGTGAAAATCTGCTAAGTGGCCAACGCATTGTCACCTGTGAATCAGTCGCCGCTTTATTTGAACATCCGTTTACCTTTCAAGTTCCTCAAAATTGTTCTAGTCTCGTTCTTCGATGAAGAAACATTTCTATAAGATTTAAAGAAATAATATATCTTTCTATGAGTTAAAGTTATGACTTTTGAATTATGATTGTTAAAGACTTAAGGGTAGTCTTTAACAATCATAATTCAAAAGTCATAACTTTAACTCATAGAAAGATATATTATTTCTTTAAATCTTATAGAAATGTTTCTTCATCGAAGAACGAACGAAGGGCGTCCGTAGCCCTCTACGGACGTCTTAACTAAAGTTTTTTCTTATTGAAAAACGGGCAATACAAAATGCTTTACACAAAATAGCTGCTGTACGTGCCAATAACTGGGCACGCTTCAATCATGAAATATGAATTAATATATCTGTTGCTTTCAAAAAATGTTATAACGAACTTAATTTAAAATATAATAATAAGTATTATTAAAAAATTAAACTTAAGTTAAAAATCATGCTGCGACCGTCTAAACATAATAAATAATCACCGTTACGTAGTAATCATACAGATTACTATGATTATGTCAAACACTAATAACTTATGAATGAAGTTGTTGCAGAAAGTGAAGGTACCGCGTGCTTGGGCTTTGTTGGTTCAAGAGTGTTGGTAGAGTAACAATACGCCTACAATAACATTATTGTAGCACCAATATTATTTTTGATTTTGATTTGCCAGAATAAAACAACTTTAATCACTAACGGCCTTAAAGACATATTTTAATTATTATATAACTTTCTTTTATTGAAGAGTTCATTCATTCAAGAGTTATGGCGGAAAACGTACGGAGTTTAAGGGTGGGTTGCACCAACTTACTTTAACTATAACTGTAACTTTAACTATAACCACAGTGCAAAATGTCAAATCTTTGGCTACCGTTAAATATGGCGTCCGACGCGAAAAAATTTAGAAACTTATAGGTAAGTTGAGCGGTTACAGTTAAATAACCATAACCGCTCATACTTACCTATATCTAAATTTTTTCGCGAAAATTTACTGTTTGACAGTGTTATATATTTTTCCTGTCGATTTTTACGGATAATTCATTTTTTTATACTCTCAATTACATTACCTGTAGCTTTAAAAATAAACGCAACAGACATCTGTCAATTTCTGTGGTCAAAGTTAAGGTTAAAGCTAAGTTAGCCTTAACTATAACCATAACTTTAACCTTAACTTTAACTTTAACCACGCCTCTGGTGCAACCCACTAATAGTACGGAAGCCCTAGAACAATTTTTTTTGTGATTACTAACAAGGTAATTTTTTGTGTCTAGCTACATTTTGATAAAACAAACAACATTTTTATTTTCGAAAAATCTCGAAAAATCTCCGTTTTAGGGTACAGCTGTAGTCAACCAAGTTTTGTTGATTACAGAACCCTAAAACCAGCTGATTTTTTTGTATATTTGTAGGTTAATAGTTATATAATTTAAGAGTAACCTTGTCCTACAAATAAAAAAATCCATATTTTAGGACCATCAAGTCAAAGTATGAAACCCTTTCTATCTCTGTTAGCTACCACTTTTGAGATTTTTCGAAAATAAAAATGTTGTTCGTCTTATCAAAATGTAGCTACTTACAAAAAATTTGCTTGTTAGTAATTACAAAAAAAATTGTTCTAGGGCTAAAATAAAGAGATTAAAAACATTATACAATTACCTACTTTGTTTTAGCGACGAGTTTTTAAATCAATCAATTATATAGAGAAGAGATATGTGGAATACGAGAAAGAGGTATATTTCATTACAGGAAAATGATTGCATGGAGTTTTTCCTCAAACATTGTTTTTACCACAAGTCATTGGTTTTTACCATGTTTTTACAACAAAATTCCTAAAACTAAGTATTTCAAATTATTATACGTATAATATTAATAACTTCCATTCGCATAGACTATAACATAATAGAGTATAGACTATAGAGAGATTAACTTCACACTCAATAGTCGTCTAAACTCTCAACTATAAAGCTTCGGCCAGACCTACGGACCAAAGCGACTGCGAAGTGGGAGCGCGGGACGTTCGCGTCGGCAGAGCGAGAATAATAATCGACGGTTTCGCACCGTAGTCGCGCAGGTGTGCATGTCACAGGCGGATTGTATAATCCGGTTTTTTTACATTACGGCTAGCTGTTTTAAAAAACAGGGCTGTTTTGTAATGCGGCGGTTTAACGATTAGCCGGATTGTCATTGCGATACGTTCTTCAATAAGGCGGCCCACGTTTAGCCGCATCGTACTTTCCTCGTACCGGTACTTTCTTTACTGTTTTACATCGAGAATAATAGAAATTCTTTAATTGCACCTGCAAATTTTTCTGAAATTGACTGTTTTCTTTGTTTAATTCACTTAAAAGTTCGCAATTTAGCAACACACCTTCGGTATCCAACGCCATTGTTGTTGTTATGTCACAGGCCGCGCCACGAGTATTAAGAATCGGAACTAAAAACTATCAAAGAGGCGTCTTATCTTTCGCTTTATTACATTATGGCTAGCCGTTTTGAATAACGTATGGCGCCGAATACATTCCGGCGATTTTTCATTCAGCCGCATTCAATCCGGCTAATCGTTTAACCGCCGCATTACAAAACGGCCCTGTTTTTTAAAACAGCTAGCCGTAATGTACAACGGCGGATTATACAATGCGCCTGCGACATGCACACCAGTTTCGCGTTGCAGACGCTCCCGTCCCGCGTCCCGCGTTACTGACGCGTAGGTTTGGCCGAAGCCTAACAATGCTATAAGGTCTTAAATAATATACTTTAAGATAATATCGTGTTTAATGTTATCTATGTTGCTATTATGTTATTAACAAAATTGGTTCTACTTATAACTTTCATGTAACAATACCTTATGCAACCGCGGAACATAAAATTGTTGAAACCACGTTTGTGTCCGGCGTGGATGATAATAATAATATTTGTGTTGTTAATCCATACTAATATTATAAAAGCGAAAGTGTGTCTGTCTGTCTGTCTGTAACCTCTTCACGGCCAAACCATTGAACTGATTTTGCTGAAAGGTATGGAGTATGGAGATACTTTGAGTCCCAGAAAAGGACATAGGACACTTTTTGTCCCGAAAAAAATAACTAGTTTTCGCGCGGTAAACGAATTTTTGCGTGACGGAGTTGCGGGCATCAACTAGTCTTGTTTTAAAGTCGTAACTCGTAACAACACTATAAAGAAACATAAAAATCAAGTTTTCACGGTTATTATGACTGTTAATCTCATATTCGGTGAGAAAGGGATTATAATGGTTTATGCTTTGAGTTTTCTTTTGCAATTAGAAACGAAAACTGGATGTGATACGTAAGTGAAAATGTAACATTTCAAGTTTCCTTTCAGTTCGTTTAGTAGAAGCCAAACGTTCTCACATTGGGGGAAGACCCCGATCAGACACACGCAGAGGAAATTTTAAGTTTTAACCATCATAATGATTATGTACCGCAGGTTAAGAATTTAGATTTTATTTAGAATTCAGATTGGCGGAAGTGTATGGCACGCTTTATGCAATACTAAATGACACACACAACTCCGTTGCGCCAAAATGCGTTCATCGCGCGGGAACCGTCCATTTTCCGGGACAAAAAGTATCCTATGTCCTTTCCCGAGAGACAAAGTATCTCCATACATCAGCGAAATCGGCTTAGCGGTTTGGGTGTGAAGAGACAACAGACAAACAGACAGACAGACGGACAGACAGAGGGACAAACAGACACACTTTCGCATAATTATAATATTTGTATAATTTCTGTCGAGAAAACAGTTTTTATACCAATAATAATATGTGTTTGCCATTGCAAAGTGTAAAGCCACACTTGGCTCGTGAATAGGCGTTTGCACACTGCACGATAACGACACGACACGATACCACAGAATAGAGGGCCACCACACATATTATACAATTTCAAGTTGGCCGACTATCGTACAAACTAAATTGCGTAGTGTCACAATTTCATTGGACAACTTCATCGTGACGGCCCCGAATCACATAATAATAAAAAAAATTATTAGTATGGAAATATGGATTATTATCACCTTTTTATCTGGATTTTTTCATTAAAATTTATCTGGATAATATCGAAGTTTAAAATGCAAGGTATGATCAATGATTTTGTTAAATTAAATTGTGACACTACGCAATTTAGTTTGTACGATAGTCGGCCAACTTGAAATTGTATAATATGTGCGGTGGCCCTGATCTATTCTGTGGTATCGTGTCGTGTCGTTATCGTCGCAGTGTGAAAACACCCAATCGTGATGCATCGGGTTGTCTGCAGTACAAGGCCGCGGTTACATCTCAGATCACAGATGTCCTTATCCGTGACGCACAGCACGACTGTATTATTTCCTTGTATGTATACGTCCTGTTAACTGTGCACAACATATTAATATACTTATATTAAAAATGCGAAAATATCTGTTTATTGGTTGGTACCTCTTCAAACTTATACCGCTGAAACGATTTTTATGGGTATGGAGATACTTTGAGTCCCGTGAAAGGACATTAGAGACGACCCTCAAGTATTTAATTTTTGACGCAAAGAAGTTGCGGAAAACCTTTAGGACTTAGGTGGTACCAAAAAAACAAACGAAATAAAAAATATATTTTTTAATTTTAAATGTTACTAAGTTAGTCAATTTTTTAATGAATACGAATATTTAATTTATTTCTGCATAATGTAATAATATTATTTAACATTGTTTTCCTCAAGGCAATAAGAGGCTATTTTAATCGAAGTCTTATAAGTGCACACTGCACATGTCACAAGTCACAATAGACCTGCGGGACTAGCTTGTTTTGAGGTGTTAAGTTTCAAAAATTCTAAAGTTTCTGAATTTTTGCACATGGATGAAGTGATGTCTTTTTAGGTTATTTTTAAATTTTGTGTCATTTCTGATGATAGGTTTTTGAGAAAATCAAAATTTAGTGGTCGATTTTTTAAAATTTGTATAAAACTAGCCAGGAAAAACTTAACTTAAAAATAACAATAGCATCATATCGAGATTAGTCTTCGGATTGTAGGTACCTAATTTGAACCATTTTAGCCCATTGGAACCCGAAATATTGCCAATTATTTAAAACACTATCTAAAAAAAAATAGAGTTTCTGAAATCACAATAATTGGGTTCAGGTCTAATAAAGCCATAGAATAAATTTGTGTCAGATTCATCCACGATATTTCGAGATTTTAATAATTTTTATTCTTGCAAGCTCCAAACACTACGAAAAAGATATTTTTAATTAAAGGCGTTTACATATTCAACATCCTAAAGAAGTAAGAAATATATATTTTCATTTTGAGTCCTTTTCACCAATTGCTTTAAAAATTAGATACAAAAATATAAACAGTATGAAAGAACCGGACGAGTGCGAGTGTGAGACAGAACTCTGCGTAGTTCTGTCCTACCGTTTTTAGGGTTCCGTACCTAGAGGGTAAAACGGGACCCTATTACTGGGACTTCGATGTCTGTCTGTCTTCAGGCTGTCTGAGATGCCTTTAGATAGACACACAGACCCGCTATGGATAAACTTCAGATTTTTTCAAATTGTGTATTATCTATTTCGCAAAAGCAAAATAATAATGTTTTATCCGCGCGCTACGCTGATAGTGATACTGATAGTTTTCACCCGCGCACTTCACACCCCGGCCCCGCACTCGCCCAACGCATTCAAAAATGTCAAAATGTTTCAATTTTGTAATAATTCGTAATCCCCGTCTCGCCTGAACATAGTATACCGCAAAAAATAGATAAAATTAGGCGCAGTTAGAGTCAAATTGTTGGTACATCTAAACCTGACTGTTGATATTAATTTTTGCTTGCGTATGCGTAACGAATGCGCTTTGAAACAATCAGAAATGATTTGAAACAAATCTCGCAGGTTAGGTGGCTGAACTATGTGCTATTGAAATAAGCTACTTTTGCTACTTTCTAGCAGCTTTCCTCACGTAAATTTCGTTGAATACCTCAGACCGCCTCACATTTTGTAATAAAAATAGCCTTTGTGTTAATGGAATACTTTAATTAGATGTACTGTAGGAATCAAATTATCTCAATGTAATCGGCAGTTTTTGTGTACAAAAGCAATATGAATTTTGAATATAATACTATCTTGAAAATCGGTGGTACGAGCACAATAGACATAACTACCAGTAGTTCGACTGCAAAGAAACGGACAGGTCTCAATATCTGTCAAATTCGTCGGGTTTCATCGGATTATGAACGGAATGTGCCTCGCGCTGGCTGATATAATTTATTTTTAAATATTTAAAATAAAGATTTCAAAATTGGATTCTGACAATTTTAATCGCATGTGCCAAAACACAAACAACAAAACGACCAAAGAGGAACACGTCCAGCGAATATGTCATAGTTTTAAATTCGTAGGTAACAAGTCAACAACCCTAGCGACGATTTTCGTCATAATACGTCAAATTTAAAAATTTCAACATCAGTTCTAAGTCGACATACTCTACAATTCTGTCTACTCTGGTACGAGTATGATATTCGTCCCTAGGGCTGTTACCTACAAATTAAATAATATTATTACAAATAATATTAAGTATAGGACCTATGTTTTTTCATGATTGCATTATTTTACCATTTAGAATCTATACATATAATAAATCTGTAGAAATGTCAATTCTGTACATTAAAGATATTCAAAAAATAATAAGCGGAGGGTGTCACAATATCGCTATAGAAGCCGAAAAGTTAGTTAGTTTTTTGTCTGTCTGTCTGTCTGTCTGTCTGTCTGTCTGTCTGTATGTTTGTTCCAGCATCACACGAAAACTACTGATCCGATTTGAATGCGGTTTTCACAGATCTATTTGTCTTCTTCCAACTTAACATCTGGTGTATAAAAATTTCCCCCCACCCCACCCCTCTAAGGGGACAAAAGAGGGGGTCAGATTTTGTATCAAACTTTTTTCTTTAACACGAAAACTACCGATTAGATTTGGATACGGTTTTCGCAGATATATTTGTCTTCTTCCAACTTAATATCTGGTGTATAAAATTTTTCACCCCACCCCTCTAAAGGGACGAAAGAGGGGGTCAGATTTTGTATAAGACTTTTGCTTTAACACGAAAACTACTGATCCGATTTGCATACGGTTTTCGCAGATATATTTGCCTTCTTCAAACTCAACATCTGGTGTATAAAAATCACCCCCCCCCCCCCCCCCACCCCTCTAAGGGGACCAAAAAGGGGATCAGATTTTGTATCAAACTTTTTTCTTTAATGGATTTACTTCATATTATTAACTGTTTTTCCAACTTAACATCTGGTGTATAAAATTTTTCCCCCCACCCCTCTTAGGGGACAAAAGAGGGGGTAAGATTTTGTGTCAACTGATGAAGTAGAAATACTTTAAATGGCAAAACAACGTTTGCCGGGACAGCTAGTAAAACAATATGTTAATTTAATATTTATTACACACCCTAACAGCTAGGAAACGCAAATATTTCATTGACAATTATACTCATGTGACCCTAGCTCTAGAACCGTACCCATCTTAAACTTTATCTAACGGTACCCTGGGGTAACTACTAGCGCACCCCAACAATAATAACACATTTTTAAAAATATATTACAGTTTATATTATTAAATCAACTTACATAGACTTTTTAACAATAATCTCAGTCTTTCTGAACATAATTATTAAATCGAATTAATTAGGTACTTACTATGAAACAATTTTGGCATATTTTGTTCTGGTGAACAGTACAAATGAAAGTTTTGCACGTCTCACATTGTTGCGTACGTGATTTGCGGTCTTTAGACCTCGGGAAGACAAAACATCTTCCAGATTTGAAATTAAGAGAAGCTATAAGGCGTTGGGCGTCTTTTTCTCCAGTACTTTTTACAAATTTTATAGATACGTCATACGCGGCAAAGTTCGGTATTAAAATCTGTCTTCTAGGTGCGGTTTAACCCATCAGTCGTGGCAAAACGAGACACAATAGCTTTTTCATTGTTATCGCGGCCGGATGTGGCCGCTTGGGGCTTCATGAATTAATGTAATCAAAAGCGAGAGTCTTCAGGTAAGTGCGCCTATTCTTGAAAAATTGCTTATTAGCAGCATCTGAAGAATGTAACAGTATCATAGAATTGATCCCCACAATATTTAGTATTCTATAGAACATAGTACAGAGGCTCCAGCGGCGAGTTTTGCGCGACACACTATAGGTATGACTGCTTTTCTGTTTTTTTCTGCCTCTACCACATCATGCATCTGTCATCGTGAAAATCTTGGATAACATCATCCAGCTCTTCATCAGATGCCTAAAAACAGATCTTCAGCACCGAACAATTCCTCAGAGTACTCCCCGTGATACAACCGATAGAGGATGCAGAGTGAAGCTACATCTCGGCGTAATTCCAAGGAGTCCAAGCTGTTTGAAACACTGTGGCAGTCAACAATTCGAGCGGCCCTTCGTTGGATATGACCTAGAGGGAGCACTTCAACATCATCATAACCAACTGAGGAGAGACAATATTTGGGATGAAATTGGGAAATAATGAATTTCGTTTTCTCTAGTTTCTCTTTTCCTCTTCTGATAAAATACAGCTAGCCACAACAATATCCTCGCCACTATCCTCTATAATGCAAATGCACGTTAACAGGCTATGACGGACTAAAAATAACTAAATTGCCTATGATGAATCCGAATGCAGTGGACGCACCCCATCGGCATTTCGTAAATGACGAAATGCCGATGCGTACGCTCCGATCCAGTGGACGCGCAGCTTTTGACCGAACTTAATAGGTAAATTGCGATTTGCGGCTTATGATTTATGAATTATGACGTATTAAAAAAACTACTTATCTTTGTCCAAACGCCTGAAGGCAACCCTACTTGCAAAGGTACTTAAACCAATTTGTCAGTTTCATTTTACAAATAGAATAAAATTCAAATCATCGAACAGAGAACACGAAACAGGATTTTATGCGGATTACGTAGTAAGTAGTTTTTCTTCAACAATTTAAAATAATACATAAACTTTTTAAAATATTCTGCTAATAAATCATAATATGGTAGAATTTTTAGTAAGTATTAAAACATTGACTAAGCTTTAAGTTTCGAAATTAAGTTGAATATTTGTTAAAATAAGATGCAATTTTTTTTATTTCTTTTCCATCGAATAAATTATAAAATATCGCATTTTCTCTTACACAGGCCCTTCAAGATATGATGTTCTACCTATGTTTAAAAATAAAATAGTTTGTGGCCTATTAACAAGTATAAAAATCAATTTCGTTTTACTTGATCGTCAATTTCTCTTAAAATTGGGGCTGAAAAGGAACTAAATTTTGAAATGTGGTTTGCATAGACATTTCAATTGTAAATATGTAAACTCTAAAAACTTTAATTACTTTTTGTAGCTTTTACGGGATGTTGAAAGCAAAAATATAAATTTCTTCAAAACCCGTGGATGAAAATGACACAAAACTTTAACAGTAGCAGACATCAACAAACTAAACCATAATATTATACAGTTTTTAGAAACTCTAATATTTTTCGAGGCAATTAGGCGACGTTTCTAATATTTGCTAATTACTGGGAAATAGTGATGAGCAAAGCAAGACCAAGACCAAGACTCGACCAGTCTTGGTCTTGGTCTTGCTCAAATCTGTCTGGTCTTGGTCTTGGTCTTGGTCTTGCACGCCTAGTCTTGGTCTTGGTCTTGCAAAAAGCAAGACTGTTGCAAACATTTTTCAAAACTTTTTGTAAACGTTTTAATTTTCTCGAAAATACATTTTTAATTCAAAATTATAGACTAGCTACATGATCTTATCTTAACTTGTTAAGAGAATGATTCTTAAATTGAAAATACTAATGAAAAGTCGAGAGCCAACTCAGCATAGGCTGATCTTTTAGCGGCAATAATGCCCTTCAGGAAAATGAAAATTTTGAAAAATAAGAACTTTCTCTCGGATTTCTTCTAAAGTATTTTTAGGGTTCCGTTGTCAAATGGAAAAAACGATACCCTTATAGATTCGTCATGTCTGTCTGTCTGTCCGTATATCACAGCCACATTTCTTTGAAACTATAAAAGCTATACAATTGAAACTTGGTATTTGGTAAGTAGGTGTAATCTGTGAACCGCATTAAGATTTTGATACAAAAATAGAAAAATCATTAAAAATTGTAGGGGTCCCCATAGGTACAACTGAAACAAAAATTTTTTTAGAACGAAGTTCCTTATCGCGCGTTCCGAAAGGGGGCTAGACGGAAAAGTTGTAACGACAGTTTTTGACCGACACTTTTTGCCACAGACATAGATCAAGATAGATGCGGTATCTATCTTGATCTATGTCTGTGCTTTTTGCTATAGTTGTAAGCCGTGCGACGTGCGCGTCTTTCTCTGTATCTCTCTCTCATAGAAAGCATTTTTGTTTTTTTTTAGTGTATACAGGTTTTTTGTACATAAGAAAAGAACTTCGTACCATCCGGGCGTCCCTTGACACCTGTCAAGTTTTTTTTCATCTAACCTATGCGTGTGGGGTATCTATGCATAGGTCTTTCAAAATCATTTTGAGATGTGTAATATAATTTTTCTAACCTGAATAGTTTGCGAGAGAGACTATTCCAAAGTGGTAAAATCTGTGTTCTCCCCCCCCCCTAACTTTTAAAGTAGTTTTTTTTATACGTCATAAATGGTAAACCTTAACTTTCATTAAATCAACTGAAATATAAAAATAAATCAAAAACCTTTTAATTCCATAAAATAACCTTTTTGCTGCTGCAGAACCCTTCATGGGCGAGTCCAACTCGCACTTGGCCAGATTTTCGGATTCTCTCTCCGCTTTTTTCGGCCGCCACGTATATTCCCAAATTTTTAGTTTAAATGCATGGTTACATAATGCCTGTTGTCAGGCTGTATCACAAGAACTTGAAATTCATGTTAAGATAGATCAATTGTTATAAATATTTTATCTCATATTATAGTCACTGCGATTAAGTAAAATTTTTTAGCATAGTCGGTCTTGGTCTTGGTCTTGTTCTTGCACACCTAGTCTTGGTCTTGGTCTTGCTAGTCTTAGGGTAGTATTGGTTTTGGTCTTGGTCTTGCAAAAAATGCATTTGCATTTGCATTTTTTGCAAGACCAAGACCAAGACTGCAAGACCAAGACCAATTTTGCTCATCACTACTGGGAAACCCGTGGATGAATCTGACACAAAACGTGTCTGCACATCAGTTACTGCCGTAGCAATATCCCAAAACCTAAATTTTAAACTTTAATATTTTTTTCAGCCTATAGCGACCAAAAATCAAAATCCCTAAATATCTCTGGAAGCTGTCGACCAAAATGACACAAAAACATTTTTTAGGTTTATCTAGTGGTCCCAAAACTATACGCAAAAAATTAGAAACTTTAGAATTTTTTAAACCAAAAAACCTAGTCCTATCGGTCTACAACTCAACATAATATCAAATATTTCTGCATAATATTAGATATTATTTACAGCCATTTTGCTTTAAATATAATATTTATATGTTAAACTAGCGACCCGCCCCGGCGTCGCATGGGTATAAAATGTATAGCCACTGAAAAAATGATTAAAATCGATAGCCTATGATCCTTCACATGGTCTACTTTTTGTCTGTGCCAAATAACATAAAAATTGCTCCAGTAGTTCGCGAGATAAGCCCTTTCAAATAATTTCCCCCGTTTTTTCCACATTCTCCTATTAGTCTTAGCGTGATAAAATATAGCCTATAGCCTTCCTCAATTAATGGGCTATCTAACACTGAAAAAATTTTTCAAATCGGACCAGTAGTTCCTGAGATTAGTGCGTTCAAGTTAGCCCTTTCAAATAATTTTCCCCGTTTTTTCAACATTTTCCTCTATTTCTTCGCTCCTATTAGTCTTAACGTGATAAAATATAGCCTATAGCCTTCCTCGATAAATGGGCTATCTAACACTGAAAGAATCATCAAAATCCGTTGCGTAATTTTAATGATTAAAGGGAACAAATGGACATGAGGGAAGAAAAAGCGACTTTGTTTTATAATAAAATATGTACTAGCGACCCGCCCCGGGGTCGCACGGGTATAAAATATATAGCCACTGAAAAAATGATTAAAATCGATAGCCTATGATCCTTCACGTGGTCTACTTCTTATCTGTGCCAAATAACATAAAAATTGCTCCAGTAGTTCGCGAGATAAGCCCTTTCAAATAATTTCCCCCGTTTTTTCCACATTCTCCTATTTGGCTATTAGTCTTAGAGTGATAAAATATAGCCTATATCCTTCCTCAATTAATGGGCTATCTAACACTGAAAGTATTTTTCTAATCGGGCCAGTAGTTCCTGAGATTAGCGCGTTCAAGTTAGCCCTTTCAAATAATTTTCCCCGTTTTTCCAAATTTACCTCTATTTCTTCGCTCCTTCTAGTCTTAGCGTGATAAAATATAGCCTATAACCTTCCTCGATAAATGAGCTATCTAACACTGAAAGAATCATCAAAATCCGTTGCGTAGTTTTAAAGATTAAAGGGAACAAAGGAACATGAGGGAAAAAAAAGCGACTTTTTTTATAATATGTATAGATAGATAATATAGATGTCATACTCCTAGACCTTCCATACCGCAACCCACAGATCGCAAAGTAGCTTCCAGACTATGTTTTCTGTTTTTATGGTCCAAACCACGAAATGTATCACAAAACGTGAAGTTTTGTTTTACCGCTGTGCAGTCATTAGCGATATGTCATAAAGTTTAACTGCCACGGGCTGAGTGCTGACCACAACTTTGTGCGGGCAGTCCGCACTCCACTCCCGTGTTACACAACTTGCGAAACTGTTGAGAGTTGAGACAGTAAACTAATACACAAGAATCAAGATACACAGTAGAATATTTCTTCAGATTAGAATAATATGATATTAATTATATGATAATAACCTACCCTCAAAGGATTTTCTTATTTAGCTATATATACAGCGTGTAACAAAACTAGTGAAAATACTTTAGGGAGTGTGTCCCTTGTAAAGAGGTGACAGTGAAAGTTTGTTACACTCTGTATTTTAATGGAAATGAATTTTCAATTTCGTTATTCTTGATAAAACTCGAGAACGGCTGAATCGATTTGGCTAATATTAGTCTTGAATATTTGTGGAAGTCCACGGAAGAGCCGAAGAGGAAAGGACTCCTCCTTTCGGAGAGGAAAGGAAAGGAGGAGTCCTTTCCTCTGAAGTGATACGAAGTTCATTAACTAAAAGATACTGAAATATTTTAAAAAGCTTTTAAGATTTTGAGGCTGATAATAATATCTATTTAATTCATAACATTAATACTTAAAATTCCAATGTGTCTGTCTGTCTGTCTTACGATCTGCCTGTTACCTCTTCACGCTTAAATATAGCCTAAACCATTTTTAAAACAGGATGTTTTTCATCTCAGAAATTGTATATTTTATACGCTTCCCACGTACATATTTCCGGGATGAAATATAATTGCGGACAATATAATATTCTAGTAATTATTCAAATAATTGTTTTCATGGCCGTTTACATTTCGTTTTATTTGAATATTCATTTAATGAAGATTGATTTTAAAATGAAGGCTAAATTAATGTTAAATGGCAAACTCAATCTAGGCAACAATTAGGTCAGCCACTTAAGTAATTGTCTTTATTAACACGATCGTGAAGCTGCCTGGACTAATCAGTACCACGTATATAGCATACTGCATAGCTAGTGCGGCCCGGGGTAAAATTTTACTTCCGAATTTTGGCCCGTGTCGAAAAGGTTGGCCGCTCTTGGCATAGACCATAGTATTTACTATAGTCTGTCATACTTTAAGTATCCGTGACTTCTAAAACTCTGAAGCCTGGGGTCTTGATCTGAAGGAAATACACCTTGCGCGGGTAAAACTGAAGGGTTTGTTGGTTTCAACGCACTATAGTTTGTGCGTTTTAAGATGATATGGGTGACAGTTCTCATATTCCTTGCTACGGATTTTTTTTACAAGAAAACAAAAAAAAAAAACAAAATGTAATAAATTATATTCCATCTACAAAAATAAATTTTTCCTATAATTGTAAATGAATAAAAATGAAAAGTTGCTAAATACTAACTTATTAATATAAAATTATAAAAATTAACTGTGAAATAGGAGTATAAAATTATTGTTACGAAAACATTTGAAAAATGTCAGATTCATGAAACGGAATTTATGTCAATAGAGATTGCCAGCGTTGAATCGAAATCAAATCGATAATTATTTTTAACAAAAAATTAAAACCGACTTCCAAGGTAAAAACAATAATAACATCCTTATAATATGAACTAAAAATATTAAATAATTTTTCCTATCTCATGGTGCCTTTTTCCGAATTCGGCTAAAACTCAACTATTTCTGTACTCAATCTTCATCATTTTGAAGTCGGTACCAGATATAGCTGAATCCAGATGCCAGAATATTTGAAACATTTGTAACTAGCACCGACTTCAAAATTATGAAGATTGAGTACAGAAATAGTTGAGTTTTAGCCGAATTCGGAAAAAGGCACCATGAGATAGGAAAAATTATTTAATACTTTTTAGTTCATATTATAAGGATGTTATTATTGTTTTTACCTTGGAAGTCGGTTTTAATTTTTTGTTAAAAATAATAATTTCACTCTTTTTAGTTACCTAGTAAAATCATCGCGTACTATACGTATATTAGGGTCGATTCACACCGGAATGGCAGAGGCGAGGCGAGCAGTTTCAGTGTCATATGATTTTAAACTTTATAGTTTATCTTCATTATTGTAATACATACCTAGTATCGCTTGAGAAATCGACGCCGCCGGCGGCCGCAAGAGGCCACAAGCGGCCACGGGCGGCCGTAGATTTCTCAAGCGATACTATGTATTACAACAATGTAGATAAAGTTTAAAATCATATGACACTGAAACTGCTCGCCTCGCCTCCGCCATTCCGGTGTGAATCGGCCCTACACCTGTTTATTATTCTACGTATCTTTTTACAATTTGTTAACAGTCACACTTACAAAATATAATATCAGCTGCAGATAATTTTAAACAATACATTTAAAAAATCGGTTGTCTGTAAAGTCGGTTTACTGACGATAGTTGAACGTGACAACGTCATAGCCTTAACCCCTCAGTTCCGGGAAAAATCTATGCATAAAGTTGGCAGGTCAATGTGCAAAAAAAATGGCACCCGGCCTACCCTCTTTGTAAAATTAATGTAATATGAAATATCCTTACATATAATCCATATTTTATGTTTGTGTGAACTACATTATAATATAATATGTTAAATTTTCTATCTATCAAGCCATCATAATATAGTATTTAGTCCGATGTGATATTAGTTTCTCAATTATTATAAACTTTCGAAACTATAATTAGTGACTTGTTCAGAAGAAATAAACGAATACTTTATTCTTCATATAATAAGTCATACCTTGACACGTAGGAAATAGAGCACAATTTTGAATAGCCGAAATAATACTAATAGCTCACAGATTGTTTATTTATTTTTCATTCAGAGTGTGGTCAATGTATCAAAGGTCATAACTAACCAAACTTCTTCATACAAAAGTATTCTCTAAGTCATCGAAATACGTAATATAATCGAAACAAAGAGCGCGGCCCAGCACCCTGAGAGTGTAAATGGAACGCCTCAGAGCTGTCAGCGAGGCAACGCCGCATGAACTGTCATGTTTTTCGGGCGCGCACCCCATATCGAATTATAAGACGTCAAAAAATCGAAGTGGACACGTGCTAGGGCCGCGCCAAACCGGAATTTTAGCAGCGGCGAGCCTTTTAGTGTTATATGATTTTAAACTTTATCTTTATTATTGTAATACATAGTATCGCTTGAGAAGTCTACGGCCGCCCGTGGCCGCGATTGGTAAGTGTGACAGTGCATTAGCATGTTACTTGTATTATCGAAGCAACTTACTTCTCAGAAGTAATGTCAAATGTGTGCCTTACGCTCTGGAGATAAGGTTGAATATTTTGTTATGTTCAATTTTGGTGACATTGGTGACCCTGACGTGGTAATGATGATGATGATGATGAATGTAATTTATAAAGTAGCATATGCTTTCAGTTCTTAAAACAGCGCCTAAACCCCCAAACTTGTATCTATAAGGAATACGGAGTTCTCTTAGTTTCTTCGGAACCATACTATACCTTGGTGCAAAATGTTGCGTTTTGGTAGCATATACTTAGGATGCTTCTCATAAAACCAAAATCACCATATGTTTCCATATAAATTTCGAGGAGTTCCCTCGATTACTCATGGATCCCATCATCAAGTCACCACTTTTGTGAACATGGTACCAAATTTGAGTGAAACGTAATACAACAAAACAAAAATTTCGAAAATCGGTTCATAAACGGCGGAGTAATCGTTGAACATACAAAAAAAAAACCCACAGCCGAACATATAACCTCCTCGTTTTTTGGAAGTCGGTTAAAAAGGGCGGCCATCTTAAATCGCCGGCGCCACTCTGAAACGTCAGTACGAAACCGATAATTTGGATTGCGATTCCTTTACGAAGTGATTCGATATTTTTAAATTATCGATTAATTTTTTTAGGTAACTTCCCTACTACTATTATCAATTATAATGTGTCACGCATATCATCTTAAACGCACAAGGCATAATCTATGGAACTACTCGTTCGAATTTCAAAAATATTTAATTATGATGATAGTCATAAAAATAATTGTATGACATCATAAAAATATTTTCTCATAAATATCGAGGAAGGCTTTAGACATTATAGCATCGCGCTGCGAAAAATAGAAGCAGAGAATGAGAGGAAAATGTGGAAAAAAAGGCGAAAATTATTACGAGTATTTGAACGCACTAATGACACGAACTACTGGAGGCTGGAGCATTTTTTTTTTTTGTTATTTTGCCAGTGATAAAGTAGATGGAAATTGGCTATTTTTTGCTGGAAAATGTACTTTTCCCTCGAAATTCCTTATTTACGCGGGTGAAGCCGCACGGGACGACTTGTTCTAGTTCTAGTTGTTTTAGGGAGGTAACATATTAACTAGAACATACTCAATATATATACCATTCTTAAGTCTATTATGCTGTGGCAGCTGTGGGAACCTCTTACTTTTGTTGAGTTTATTGTAAAAATTTTGGCTAAATCTATCCTTCCTAAGTCCTAGAGTTCTTTTCAAATCATACAATCAACAATTCTTTGCTATTTATTTATTCTAATCTAATCTAGGCAATTCCTGTTACAATAGCTGTTGTTGTTTTCAGTTATGATATTTGTGTTCTCATAGTTCTTATTTTATTGAATAGAAAAAAAGAAAAGAAGCCGGATTATTATACCGAAAGAAACAAATATTCTAGGAAACACCGGCGCGGCGCGGCGTCCCGGTCACCGCTTTTTCTTTATTTTTTCTTTCAATTTTATGTAATTAGCGAGTTCTTCACGTTACTTTTTATACACCCATGTATCTAATACATACAAAAGCATGTGTTGTCCACTTGACGGTAGTTAAAATCATTTCATAGAATTTCCACGAATTTTATGAATCTTTTTACAAGTAGGTACCTACCTATAATTTTCTACGTAAGTAGAACTAGCTTGGAGCTTTCTTTAGTTTATAAAAGAAGAACCTATCCTCTAATTCTAAGATGGATCATGGAACCAAGTAAGACTAGACTTTGTCTTTCAAATATTATTATTGTAACAAAATATATTTGCAGGCGTTACTGCAGCTATCCCTTCGATCATGCGCACTACGCGGGAAACCGAACAGCTGATCCACAAAACATAAATATTACCTTCGACTGACTGGAATCCGGCTGCATATAATAAAACAACACGAAAATCCACACACCACCGAGCAAAAACAGAATTTTTAAGTTACGTCGCATTTTGACACTCGTTTGCGCGCGCGTTTTTTTTTTACGGCAAGCGCGCGGCCGCGCTACAGCGTAGCGGCGTGCGGACTAAACGCGATGTACCTACTCCGAACGCAAAGATAAAAGATAGTCGGTCATGCGCGTATCGAGCGTCCTCTGACACCATAACAGAAATAGAATTACATTGCATTGGTGTAATTAGATGCATCGGGGTTCAAAGGTCAACTTGGAACCCCATAATACGGGGTTATATTAAAAGTCTTACCCCCACACCCTACGAATAATAAAAACTACCATATTATCAGGGGCTACCGGAAAATCGTTGTTTTCCGCCATATTTTATTAGTTTAATGGGGTTTGGTTTTGGTTCCCAAAAACTCCAAAATGCACTAAAGTGGACAGTGGTTATTATTTTAACAGCTAATAATTACTCTCACTTAGCTAATAGAGAAAGCAAGATGGTTTGATAATTGATGTCTTACAACCTGTTCTGAATAGCTCGTGCTCACCATTGCCAATTAATAAATAAAATAATATTACTAGCTATTTGACCGAGCATTGCTCGGTATTCGATAAAACACAAATAAAATGTCATTTTCTAAAAAAGATTCCTAGCTAGATCGATTTATCGCCCCCGAAACCCCCTATATACTAAATTTCATGAAAATCGTTGGAGCCGATTCCGAGATTTGATTATATATTATACCTACATAATATATACAAGAATTGCTCGTTTAAAGATATAAGATTACGAAATAATTTCTATCTATATAAATAAAAATGAATCCAAATATCCCTTGGTCACGACATCACGCGTAGACGGCTGGGCCGATTTTGCTGAAATTTGGTATCGATATACTTTGAGTTCCGGAGAAGATCGAAGAGTAGGTTGCGCTTCGCTTGGCTCGTCTCGGCGGGTGCACTGCCGTGCACCCAGATGTTTTTTTCTTCCTTAAATACGAATATACTCATGTTAAAAATAATTATTGCTGTAGCAACTTCCGGAAAATTTAAAAGCTTTTTCAAATTTTTATTTTTATTTTTTGTTATGACCTACGCCATCTATTGATGAGAAGTTGAATTAGAAAGTTTGTGTTGCGGTCTGCAGAGGTCTAAAAAGACGGAGAGTACGTTAGTTCAATACCTTGATACTAGATGTCACTTTTCAAATACGTAAAAGAAGTGACCTGAAAAGCGATATTAGATTTCGTTGCTTGGGTTTATTATTTTTATGAATGATTTCATTCATGAAAATAATATTATTATACGTGTTGAAGTTTGGGCTTGAAGTCAGATTACAGATAATATCATAATATTCATGACAATATTATATCAGATACTAATTATTGAAATAATATAATTGTGCTAAAGTGCGTCTTTCTTTTCTGTCTGTCAGTCTTTTCTTATAGGATTTTTATTCTTATAAAATACCTACCCAGGTTATAACAAAAGCTCAAAGCTGCACAGATATGCAAAGCTATATATTTTTAGTCTGATTATACTCAAATTCGCGTTTCAGTAACAAAATATGTTTGGTATTCTCGTTTTATTACTTCCCGAAATTAAATAATGTGACCGCGTCAACACGTGCTCGGCAATTTCTCAGCAAATAGGTTAAGGAAGGCGAAATTTTGCACATAAGTTCTGAATACATTCATTAGATTTTTTGTAATTTCTATTGATTTCATTGGATTAATGGTCATGTTGCTTACACTAATTAATGTTTATTTATGATTTTTTATCTATTTTCCCTAACAATATGAAGGGAGTCTATTATTAGTTCTTGAAAATGTAAAAAACCTAATAGGTGACATGGATATCATCTTTTAGTTTTGCAATACATACTAAAGTTATTTCGTAGTTTATTCTACTGCAAATATAATCACTATTCTCTGAAAATATAATACTATTAACAAACTGACAACTTAGAACTACTGTACCTAAAAATGGACATGGTGTCTAATATTAGACCTTGTACTGATCTAAAAATCGATTGCTTTAGTTTTTTATCAGTAAAAAGAAGAAAAAGGAGAGCTGAGAAAAAAAAGAAGAAAAAAGAAGAGGCAAGAGAAGCATATAGAGACTAAAGACTGAAAATAAATTTGCTAGAAAAAAAATATGAAAAATAAAAATAAAAGGAAAAATAGTTTCAGCATGGAAGAAGAATGGATAGAATCTGGAGACAACGTGGATAATATTTCTGATGCATGTAGTTATTATGATGAAGTAAATGAAATCTTTTGAAAAACGGCAAATAAAGACCTAATAGTATGAAAAATGTAAAATGTAATTTAATGTTCTATGTCAACTATTAGTTCATAATATTGGTGTCTACTATTAGTGATGTTCGTTTTTTGTGATGTCGTCTATTAGCTCTTATGACTAAGTTTACAAAAAGACCAATAATATATTTTTTTTATTGATTTGTCAGAGAATAATTATAATAGTTTTATTTTGTAAGAGTTACTGTAGACATGGAAGAAGTTTTCAATCCTTTATTTTCATAAATATATATTTTATAACATTCAAATGTTTCATGTTTCCTTATAGTGTCTGCCATTAGTGCCTTTCCCTTAATTAATTCATTTTCTCGATTCAAACAAAGCGAACAAATGGAATCAACCGAGCTTTGGGTAGAAAAGAAAAAAAAATCACGGCATTGTTTTCGGAATTCGGAATGCGTTTTCCCTGTGAGTTCATTCATGATCCTGGATGAGACGGTGTTGCCAGTTCCGTAATTTTACCCGAGCGTTGGGCTAAACAAGGGCTATGCCAACTCGATGTTAAAATGATAGTTTCTATCGAAATATTTAAATATGTCTACATCAATTTAATTTTATAAAAATCAGATTCATGGGCTTTAATCTTTACTGTGCTATTCCATTTTAGTAATATTATTCACCCGAAACTGCCTATGTAGAATTTTAGACCAACGGTCTATAATAATATTTATATTATAATAATATAAATATACTTAAACTCTTTTGGTGGCGGTTTTTAAAAAGTGTCAAGTGACAAGTGACCCAAAAAAAAAGTGTAGTCTTTGAATGCCTCCATTCTTAGCTGCGCGTGCACTGGATCGGAATCGGAGCGTACGGAGCGTACGGATTTGTTGCTTTGTATTGATTTGTATGGTACTGCGTGCACTGGATCGGCATTTCTGACGACGTCATCCGCAGTGAACGCGTCATTCGGATGCCGAAGGTTTCAAGCACTGACGTGTTTGCGACGACGCAACGGCTATACGTAAATACTTGTTCGCGATGAATGACGATACTTTAGTGGAAAAATATGAAGAACTTTACAATCTAAAACATCAACATTATCATAACCAACTGAGGAGAGACAATATTTGGGATGAAATTGGGCAAATAATGAATTTCGTTTCCTCTTGTTTCTCTTTTCCTCTTCTGATAAAATACAGCTAATTACAACAATATACTAGTCACTATCTTCCATAATGCAAATGCACGTTAACAGGCTGTGACGAACTAAAAATAACTAAATTGCCGATGCCGAATCCGAATGCAGTGGACGCACCCCATCGGCATTTCGTAAATGACGACGCTCCGTACGCTCCGTACGCTCCGATTCCGATCCAGTGGACGTGCAGCTTTAGTGTCCATTGCGCCTAGCATGCACATTACGCGAAATTTTTGTCTACATGTCCGTTTTCTCGATGTTTGATAGTTTGTCTCTTCATCTGTCTTCATCTCTATTGACCCTAACATGACATACATTTTTCTTGTGTGGATCACCTGTCGTCAAAATCATCGACATGATGTCAAAGATGATTAATTTGACATTATGTCGATATCGACAATATTACTACACTCGAGAGTGAGATATCTCGTTGTGCTCCCAATCCCATGCTAGACGCACATGTCAATTGTCTCCATATTATTGTCTGGTGTCTGTCTATAAAAATGAATCTATCGCTTGTGGAGCCTCTATAACATCTTTGCAGAGCCCAAGGGCTCCGAGGAGCACACTCTGAGAATGGCTGATATAGAATAATCACTAAGGTTTCCCTTTGTTACATAAAGCTTTCCGATACTATAAAACACACAGATAGTAATTTTTATTTTTTACTGTAGGAAACTCACTCTTCAGTTCGATTTCCAATCACTTTAAAGGGAAAATGTAACCAGATATATTTTATGGTAAATTTCCAGGTATTTCAAAATCTGGCAACATCGCTCGATTCCCGCCAGAGTTGCCGCTCTTCCCGTCGGGAGCGGCCGCGTTTCCGCCTCACCGCGAACTTTCACGACATTTCGAAATTCGAACATGTTCGGTGTTTTCTGATTTGTTTTACGGATGTATTTCGCTAATCGGTAAGTTGTTTTTGTTGTATTGTGTAGAAAATCATTTAAAAATTGACGGATATTTAGGAATTATCAAAAGTAAGTTAAAATACAAAGTATTCGCGTTTGGATAACCTGCAAGAAGTTTTTTGAAAACTTTTTGCTTTTAATACCTACTTAGTTACTTAAGTATCTGTGAATTTACACAATAATCATTGTCATCGGTTAGATAAGATTAGGATTTAGGTAAGTAATTCAAGTTTTTTTAGCAGAGAGAGTCAGATTAGTTTGTATAGCTATGCTAGCGCATCTAAAAGCGTCTAGACTAGATTCTAGGGCTTATTCTGTATCTACGACGATTTAGCCATAGCAAATTTTCGACGGTTAAAAGTCTTTTCCGAACTTTGGGAGATATTTTTTAAATTAAACAGATTTAAAATCGCTAAAAATTCTGCATAAATTCATCGTGTTTTCGTAGTTCTACCTAGCCTGGCCTAGAAAAATTTTATGTACTTAGGTACTTAGCATTAAAATTTTCCTCATTTCTCATAATTTGGATTTATTTTGCCGTAAAATAACAAAAAAAAGGGAGTGCCGGCAGAAGTGAAAACTTGATTACTTATTAACGTTGTGCATTATTGTTTTAACCCATTTTTTATGAAAATCGATTTTTAAAAAATCGTTTTTTTTAATTAATCGAAACCCTTACAATCGATTAAATTTTTAAGTTTTAACCCATTTTTTATGAAAATCGATTTTTAAAAAATCGTTTTTTTTTAATTAATCGAAACCCTTACAATCGATTAAAAAATATCGACAATCGAAAAAAAACAATCGATTGTTCGATTAATCGATTTCGATGTTACAACACTACTCTCCAACCGTCTTACGGTTTTTCGATCAGCACGAGAATCTGACGCGAGTTTCACAGTTTTACCCATCCCACAAAAGTGCTCAACGCCGCTAAAGAAGTTTTCGTGAAAACGTGCGCTTTTCAAATAAGTACAGTTATATTGGAAATCGAGTGGTATGGTATGGGCAGGTAGACAGAATGCTATGGGTAATGGGTATGGTCTATAAAAACACAATCAACATTCTGAGTATTCAAGAAACATAATATACTATACGTTCCGCGCGGCTTCGCCCGCTTAAATTAGATATTTCACAAACAAATTAGTCCACAAAAAATAGCCTATGATCCTTCACGTGGTCTTCTTCTTATCTGGCCCAAATAACAGAAAAATTGCTCTTGTAGTTCGTGAGATAAGCCCTTTCAAATAATTTCCCCCGTTTTTTCCACATTTTCCTCTATTTCTTCGGTCCAATAGTCTTAGCGTGGATAAAATATATAGCCTATAGCCTTCCTCGATAAATGGGATATCTAACACTGAAAGAATTATTTAAATCGGACCGGTAGTTCCTGAGATTAGCGCGTTCAAATAAGCCCTTTCAAATAATTTTCCCCCGTTTTTTTCACATTTTCCTTTATTTCTTCGCTCCTATTAGTCTAAGCGTGATAAAATATAGCCTATAGCCTTCCTCGATAAATGGGCTATCTAACACTGAAAGATTTTTTTAAATCGGACCAGTAGTTCCGGAGATTAGTGCGTTCAAACAAACAAACTCTTCCGATTTAATATTAATTAATATTAGTATAGGATAGATAAAGTGACAAAATATAGCTACTCAAGTGACAAATCAAAGTCTTTGATGGTCATATTGCGATTTGCGACTTTTCGATGTGTCGGTAAAGTGCGCCCCCCCTAGACAAGTGGCAAGCGATTATCGTAAACGCTAACGCTTAACGCCACAAAATATTGTATGCGATTTGACATATGTCAAGTCCCATACATTCTGTAGCGTTAGCGTTTACAATGATCGCTTGCCGCTTGTCTAGGGGGGTAATTCTTGTAAAGTTATTCATTACAATCAATAGTGAATATTGATTACATTAGTAAGAGATTAAATATTAAAAATAATGCATAGAAAATTAAAATTTTCGCTACAAAATCCGGCAATCTTTTCTCGTAGCACCTGAAAGTTATTCATAGTTTTCAATTAACTTTTTCACTGGTTACAAAGATTTCTTTTTAACATATAAAAATTCCTTCATTCCTTCTTATGAATAGCGAGGTTTCCAGTACAAGGCATACGTATCTAATTAGTTTATTTTTAAAATGTAGCTTTATTTTGCGAGGCAAGACTCAGTGCCTCTAGAGACGAGTGGCTGTCACCGCTCACATTACATGTTATACCAGCATGCAGCAGCAAAATAAATAAAAACTGAAAACATCTAAAAAATTTATGGCAGCGCCAGGGCAGCGCAAACCACCCTCTTTTCCCAATGTCTTCTCAACTAAGCATGGCCACAGTAATTGCCAATCTATCTCTGTTTATTCTTCCGTAAACATAAACCCTTTCCGGAATCGAGTGGCAAAATTTTAGATTTTTTGGCACTATTCTGTAGATAAAAACCTCTTCATAGTACCGTCGAGGAAATTGATTCCTAGGCAGTTGACAAACCAACGTGGTCAGATCATGTCAATTTGTGTCAATCTGTCGGCTGGGTTTGACATAATGCGTTACGCGACCAAACTACGTAGGTCCGCCATCTGCCTAGGAATCAAATTCTCTGATAGTACATAGTAAAGGAAACTGTAAGGAAATTAGTTGGGATTTAACTTTTAGGGTATTTTACATAATAATTATTATTATATTGGCGCGTATGAAGTCTATTAAATTCTGTAGAACTAATTTTGATGTCATTTCGGCGCAGCATACTAGCCAATATACAGATAACGGATATTTTGAGGAATTTGAGCGTGTTTGTAGAGTATTCTTTGCAGACAGATCGTTGAAAATCACACACCACATGGCACATCTTTAAAAACAAACCAGAAGCGTCAACATCAGCTTATTACAAAAAAAAAGAAAAATTCATTTTTTTATCAACACGCGTGTAAAGTTGCCTCCGCCGCGTTGCTTATCAAAAGATTTGCACCGACGGGAGTGGTACTAGAGAGAAGTGGGGGGACATAACGAAGCAGACTGGTGTGCCTGAATACGGAATTATCACATGTTCATATAGATAAAGCCACTTTTTGTTTGACTACTGAAAAGCTTGGACTAATGACAAATACAAGAAAAGGTTTTTCTGTGTTTCAAATTTGTACTTACGTCATAATGTAAAGACGTTGTCCAGTGGTTGAAAATATAGCGGGTAAGTTTGTGTCACGTTCCTTTCACCAATTTTTGTGCAAAACATCCCATCAAATCTCGTATTCATTGCTCTCAAATTTTAAATAGTTCAAACAGTTCATGATGTTGAAAAATAATATATTGTGCTGCTGTAGTATTTCGATTTTCGGTATAGGTACTATACTATACTGACTGCTGTACTTGGCGAAACATGGCGGTAGCGGTCATTGACTACCTGTCGAAACTTGTCATTTTCTATACAAAACCACGATTGACAACATCTGACACTTCATTGTCAATCGCGGTTTATATAGAAAATGACAAGTTTTTGACAGGGAGTCAATGACCGCTACCGCCATTTTTCGCCGAGTAGGTACAGTATAGTTGCCCTTAGCATAGTCATCGTCGCACCAGTAATCAGTACCTAAATAAAAAACTACAAATTCCAACTGAATCAAACGTCTGTACGTAGACAAAACTTTGATTAGCTATTACCAAAGTTGTCGAAATTGAAATACGTTCTCCGAAGCGAGTTCTCGACAAAAACACGTGAATGGTAATTTTCAATCTCACCGATTCAGCCATTTTCGTCCTTTCTACGAAATCGAGTTTGCGATACTAAATGACGTAGATATTTTGTCGTTAGAGAACGATTTCAAAAAGGTCAAAAACAAGTGAATTGACACAATAAAAAACATCCTTGAATAGTATAAATTGGATACTTTTAATAAAGGTTTATAATTAACTGATCACCAGAAATAGTAACATTTCACAGACAAAAATAGTAAACGATCACCAAAATACAGACCACCATTTTAATGTAAAATGATAACCAAAGATTTATCATCTTAAAACCAAAAATAGTAAATGACCACCAAAATAAGTAAATGATCACCAAAATTAGTAAATGATCACCAACATTATACTAGCATTTTAAAGTAAAATGATCACCAAAATTAGTAAATGATCACCAACATTATACTAGCATTTTAATGTAAAATGATCACCAAAGATTTATTATCTCGCTATCCTATTTATGCAAAATGACTCCAAATAAATCATTGTTAAACCAAAAATAGTAAACGATCACCAACATTATACGATAGCATTTTAATGTAAAATTATAACCAAATATATTTTTATTTAGCAATCCTATTAAAGAGAAGAAGACAGATAGATGGACAGACAGACATCGAAGTCTTAGTAAAAGAGTCCCGTTTATACCCTTTGGGTACGGAACCCTAAAAACGGGACTCTGTTACTGAGACTTCGATGTCTGTCCGTCCGTCTGTCTTTCTCTAGGGCCTAGGCTGTATCTCAAAAACCGCTCCAGCTAGACTTCTAAAAATTTCACAGATTGTGTATATCTGTTGCCGCTATAACAGCAAGTAATAAAACAAAATAAAATTATTATTTAAGGGTTGGTGCTACTTATCTTTTTTGGTAAACAAGTTTAGGGTATCAGTGCATTTTTTGGTGGTCATTATATTTGTTCCCTTTAATAAATAACTGTTATTATGAAAAATTCTCATTAAAAAAAAAAAATGTAATAAACACTTATAATTCTAGTATATAATATACTTATTATTACTTACTTAAATTAATTTGGGAACAAATATAATGACCACCAAAAAATGCACTGATACCCTAAACTTGTTTACCAAAAAAAGATATTGAACACCAAAAAAATAAAGTCTAAAATTGCAATACAACCAGCTATTTTAGTCATGACCACTTCAAATTGTAATCGAACACCAAATATAGTAAATGATCACCAAATATAGTAAATGATCACCAAATATAGTAAATGATCACCAAATAAAGTAATGATCACCAAATATAGTAAATGACCGCCAAATAGAGTAAATTATCGCCAAATCCTTGTGAGCAAATCAATGCAATATTTCTGTCCAAATAAATCACTACGATTGACAAAAAATGTAAGCATATTATTAACAAAATAATCGGCCAAGTGTGAGTCGTATGGAGGGTTCCGTACCGTTTATAGAGCAAAATTAGATCTAAAATTGTGTTTTTGTATGGGTTGGGACTTGGGGGTTCCCCCTTTAATTTTTTAAATATTATTATTAATTATTGAAGTAAACATATAATCAAGGCCTTTGCGACCAAAAGACCAAAAAATCACGTTTGTTGTATGGGAGCCCCCCTTAAATAATAATTTTATTTTGTTTTTAGTGCTTATTGTTGTAGCGGCAACAGATATACACAATCTGTTAAATTTTCAGAAGTCTAGCTGGAGCGGTTCTTGATATACAGCCTAGAGAAAGACAGACGGACGGACAGACGGACAGACATCGAAGTCTCAGTAATAGAGTCCCGTTTTTAGGGTTCCGTACCCAAAGGGTACAAACGGAACTCTTTTACTAAGACTTGCTATTGCTAAATAAAAGTATAATATTTGGTTATAATTTTACATTAAAATGCTAACGTATAACGTTGGTGATCATTTACTAATTTTGGTGATCGTTTACTACTTTTGGTTTAACAATGATTTATTTGGAGTCATTTTGCATAAATAGGATAGCGAGATAATAAATCTTTGGTGATCATTTTACATTAAAATGCTAGTATAATGTTGGTGATCATTTACTAATTTTGGTGATCATTTTACATTAAAATGTTGGTGATCATTTACTAACTTTGGTGATCATTTACTTATTTTGGTGATCATTTACTATTTTTGGTTTTAAGATGTTAAATCTTTGGTTGTCTGTAAAAAATGGTGGTCTGTATTTTGGTGATCGTTTACTATTTTTGTCTGTGAAATGTTACTATTTCTGGTGATCAGTTAATTATAAGCCAATTAATTTGTACAGAAAAAATAAATATTACTCATCTTGCTATACGTAACTTATAGGAGAAATTATAATAATATTATTACTAATTATTATTATAGTGAGGAAGCCCTAGAACAATTTTTTTTGATAACTAACAAGATAATTTTTTGTGAGTAGCTTCATTTTGATATTTAAAGACAAACAACTTTTTTATCGGCAAAAAATCTTGAAAGTGGTAGCTAACAGAGATAGAAAGGATTTTATACTTTGATTTGATGGTCAATGCTCTATTTGTAGGACAATGTTACTCTTAAATTATAATATAACTATTAACCTACCAATATACAGAAAATCAGCTGGTTAGGGTTCCGTTTTAGGGTTCTGTAATCAACAAAACTTGGTTGACTACGGTACCCTAAAACGGAACCCTAACCAGCAGATTTTTTATATATTGGTATTTGGTAGGTTAATAGTTATATAATTTAAGAGTAACATTGTCCTACAAATAGAACAGTCAACAATCCATAATATTTTAGGACCATTAAATCAAAGTATGAATTCCTTTCTATCTCTGTTAGCTACCTACCACTTTCAAGATTTTTCGCAGATAAAAAAGTTGTTTGTCTTATTAATTCATGAAGCCCCAAGCGGCCACATCCGGCCGCGATAACAATGAAAAAGCTATTGTGTCTCGTTTTGCCACGACTGATGGGTTAAAATGAAGCTACTCACAAAAAATTAACTTGTTAGTAATAAAAAAAATAATTCTAGGGCTCCCTGACTATTAGCTTTTGAGACTGCCAGAAAATATGGGAGAAAAACATAACACCCAAAACATGAGTGACGTCATTAAACGTAATGATTAAAAACAATATTGGTTTGATAGATCCAGTATTTCATTTCTAAAACCATCCACCTGTGTAAAATACTGTACGTAAGCCAAGGCGACGTTTAGCTCACTGGTTCAAGCCAAACAGGTTTCTCGTCTTTAGACGACAATAAAGTTGTAATCCTTTTGTTACTTGCCAGGATTTAGCTTTGATTACTATTTAATAGCTATTTAATATTTATAGTACTAAATCCAGGAGAACAAATAAATAATAGCAGACAAGAGAAACTTAATCCTCGTAAAATTCGTAGATTATCTAGATTCTAGTCATTCAGTCATAGAAGGGTTAATAAATTTATTATAAAGTATAGTATTTATGTTAAAAATGTAAGTTTATAAATAAATATTTTTATTATTTTAGTTGTTTGGATAGAAAATATAGGTAATGAATCATAATAAATTACGTCATTCGGCTGGGGCCTAGGCCGTTAAAAGTTACATATAATGCACAGTTGTTAGACTTTAGAGACTTTTAAAGACTAGAGGAACATATCCCGTTCTTATCATTTGAACTCCACATACTTTAGTAGATCCTAAATTAAGTCGTTGTTTTGACAAGATTAAATAACCTAATAATAAAATTAATATTACTTAAAGGCGACGGGTCATTTGTGACCCAGGCCCGACAGAAACGAGACATATACCATTTTTTTCGTTGTATTATGGATATCCAAGATATGTAATTTTTATACTCAAAATCAATGGCTAACATGTTATTTTATTACTTTATTTTTTTCTTCAGGCGCAGTATGAAAAATGCTAAAACGAGAAATAAGAATCGTAATTTGCATGTAATTATATTCAATATCAGTGGAACACTTAGAAATATATTATATAAAAACACAAAACCATAATAAATATTATTTTGTTTACCTAGGTAGGTACAATTTAAAAAATATTTTTTCACTACCTTTTCTAGTATGTTTCAAACATGTTATATTTTATCACGCGTAATAATTATTATAACATTGAGTGCGAGATAAATCTATATAGATACCTACATCAGTTTTTCTTTAGCTAATGAACATGAAAACGAGATTTCTAGCCCACCCTAGGCTATAATAATAGCACTTATCACGTGTGCACAACTTCCTAATGTTCGCTTTTCATTATAACATGTATATCAGTAATATTCATTAATAAAAAATCTTCCATCAATGGTGGGATTGTACTATCAGAGAAGTTGATTCCTAGGCAGATAAGGGTCCTACGTAGTTTGGTCGCGTTGCGTCAAACCGAGCCGACAGACCACAGCTAACATTGAATTGACATAAGTCAACCAAATGACGTTGATCCGACAGCTGCCTAGGAATCAACTTCCTCGATGGTACATTGCTATTTACTATGTTTTATATTTATATATTATACGTTTTTGAAGAAACATGTCGTGATTGCATTTTACATCTAATAAGTGCATTAACATGTTAGCCAATGATATTGAATAAAGTGGCTTAATATTTGCACTTTTCATACTGCTCCTGAAGAAAAAAGAAAGCAATAAAATAATATGTTAGCTACTGATATTGAATATAAAAATTACATATCTTGGATACCCATAACATGACGAAAACAATGGGATACGTTTCTTTCGTGTCGGGCATGGGTAAATTTTGTATGGTCCGTGACCAGTCTTCTTTGTAAAAAAGTAAAGAAAAGTCTACAAAAACATGCCAAAATCATGCACGGTAAAAAACTGAAAATATGTAACGTTTTTAAAATGACGTGTTAGATTAGAACTAAATTAGAACTAGCGCAGTCAGTAGGATATTGTTAAGTATTTTGCTCCCCTTTTAACGCGCTATGTCAAAAACAAACCAACTGCAAAAACCAATAGATCACACAATGAAAGTGAAATTTTTCGGCTTCGTGCATCTATGTGTAGACAGAAACACTTGTTAATCAATTCTGTGTCTTAATTTATTCAAAGTAAAGTTGGTTGTTGCTTGCGTAATTTTCGGGAGGGTCGACCTTCAAAATTTTGTTTGGAGCGTTGCAATGTGCAAGGGTAATACACGTAGCTTGTTTTAGATTTATATTGTTGGGGGAGTGCATTTGACGCGTTTAGAGGGGTGGGTACCGCCGATATAGAGCAGTTATAGTAAATATTTATCGGTTATTTTTAAAGCAATATTTAAGGCTGCTAATGGATGTTTTTTGTCTCACTTAGATTTTAAGTAATACAAAGGATACGAAAGACAAAGGAGATGAAATTTTAATGTTACTTCTTCTGCAGCTTCTTCAAATACTGTTTAATTTTCACTATTCTACATATTTTTTTTCATTTTCGCCAGATTTTATCGAACCCTTTGAATTTGTTACAAACTCCTATGACATTAAAACCATATTTTCCTGAAGACGAGCAACATTTTTCACTATCATGCTACTTATGCTATTCTATGGTGTCATTGGTTCGTAATATCAGTGGACCGCAGCGGCGCAACGATTAAACATCTTTATGTAGTTCAGATTAGATCCCTCAGGCAGCCAGGCAGGGGAGCTGTTTATGATAACCCAACGTTGTTATCTATGGAAAAATGATATCCATAGACCATACTCGTCCCTACGTACCACAGAGTACTATAATACTGGCGTAACTACGTACTAATAATGCGAAAGAATCTGTTACATCTCAATCTTTTTACATTTTCACAGATTTTGATGAATTAAAGAAAATATTAAAAAAAACTCTTTATTCAAACAAACAAAACAAATCAATTTACACAAGTTACAAAAACAGAAATAGTTTGAATTGGCGGCCTTACTGCTGGAAGCAGTCTCTTCCAGGCAACCATAGTCCTGCTATGTAAAATATAGTTCCTACTGTGCGTCTCAATTCCTCTTCTGATGTCTCATTTTGACGCAATTTAGTATAGAGGTCCTTTCACTTCCACCGCTAAAGGACATAGGACAGTATTTATCCCAAAGATATGGATAGTTGCAGCGGTCGCATGATGATGACTGTGTTCATTAATTTACAATCAATCAACTATTGCATAGAGTTACACAATCAACTGCAGCAAGCACTCCGCCACTCGAAATAGATGTCAGTGTAAAAGTGATGACGTAATTGATGGAAAAATAATTGGAGGCTGTGTTAACAGGCACCTGTGAAGAGTGAATAGATAGGCTCGGCAAATTGGAAACACATTTACATAGGTTACCTACCTAAACTATTTGAAAAAAGAAATTGTGGTTGTTTGTAGGAGATATATAATGTACATGATTTAGATCCTTATGGATCTAAATCATGTATTCATAATCATGGTTTTTGGATCTAAGCTTATGCTTAGATCCAAAAACCAATGATAGCTGTACACGTATCCACTTTATTTACACACACGCTTACGCACACATGTATAAAACTACGCTACTTAGTTATAGTCTAACTTATGACTTATACTCAGCTCTGGATTTATGTAGAGGCAGTATAGGTCATGGCCTATAGGCGGCAGCGTCCTATGGCGTCCTTTTTTTACATAGGGAAATGCATTACGCATCCCCGGCGGATTGAGGACATCGGCCGGGGTATGTGGGACTCTCCGAAGAACTACCCACTGTGCTCCACTCACCGCTTAGGCAAAGTTACGGGCACGATCAACTATGTCCTATGGCGTCCTAGGATGGCGGCACAGTTTGTTGTACATTGGGGCGGCAAAATTAAAGAGGCCTATATTAATCCCACCAAAAACATAAAATATGTAAAAATGGAAAGCCAAGTTCCATACAAACATTATTCTTGTCTATGGACTTCGCCGTAAAAAGGATGGAGATCTAAATGAGTGCCAAGTTCCATGGAAAATCGAAATATTATGTATGTATAGGAACCAAATAACATTATGAACAAATAATAGAGTCTATTTCTTTGCTTTATTGAATATCTATAGACTGTAACAATTAATGTTATTTAAATAATTTGAGATCTTAAACTAGATTAGATCTAAGTTGGCCAGTTTTCATTACATCAGTCATTTCATAAAGTTATTGAACATTTTAATTCAGATGAAAACTAGCCAAGTAGAATCTAATCTAGCTTAAGATCTCAAATTATTTAAATAACATTAATTGTTATAGATATTCAATAAAGCAAAGCAATAGACTCTATTATTTGTTCATAATGTTATTTGGTTCCTATACATATATATTTCGATTTTCCATGGAACTTGGCACTCATTTAGATCTCCATCCTTTTTACGGCGAAGTCCATAGACAAGAATAATGTTTGTATGGAACTTGGCTTTCCATTTTTACGTATTTTATGTTTTTGGTGGGATATCATTACTTTTTGTAAAGAAAACTTTCCGAGCAAGGGTAGACAGTAGACATCTTAATCTTCCCAGTTCAAACATACATAATATTCGACTATAGTATCGGATATGCTATCCGCAACTTATCTGGCAGATACTTCATCTATCAGATATATTGTGGATAGCCTGTCTGAAACTTAACTGACAGATCCTTCATCTGTCAGATAAGTTGTGGATAGCCTATCTGAAACTAATCAGGAAGTGGCGAAATAGCCCCTAAGCCTTGTTGAGTATCAGACGAATAAAACAAAGAAAATTCAAGCGAATGGAAAAAGCAGCTACCATCAGGAAGCATTGGAATAATACGGTATAACACAAGTGTATTTCCAACCATTAACTATAGGGTACAGCTTATTGTGTGGAAGTAAAGTAGCTATTATTATATCTGTCTAACAAACAGACAGACAGACGGACGGACGGACGGACAGACGGACAGACAGACGGACAGACGTATTAAAAGAATTCTATGTCCATTCCCGGGACTCAAACTATATCTCCATACCAAATTTAAGAACAATCGGTACAAGCAATTTGGGCGTGAAGAGGTAACAGACAGACAGACATACTTCATAAAGTCACCTTCTATTAATTTCCTAAAGTTTTTTCACTTCACAAATAAATATTTACGGGGAGCTCCCATACAATAAATGTGATTTTTTGGCCTTTTTTGCTCAAAATCAATAATGGCAGCCGGTAGATTCTTGAAAATTTCACAAAATCTTTAATTATATTTTTATTTTCATAATTTATAATAAAAGTAAAATAAAATAAATATTTAAGGGGGGTCTCCATACAAAAAACACAATTTTTGCCTAGTTTCGCTCTGTCCGACTCGCACTTGACCGATTTTTTTTGTTTTCTGATTTTTCCCTACGCTTTCACATAATTACCGAGCTGGATTCCAAATTTCAGCCTTCCAGGTCATCTGGAAGTGGGTTAGAATTTTGATCTATAGGTCAGTCATTCAGTCAGTCAGTCAGTGATAAAAATTTAAATTTTCGGACGTTAATATCTTAATAACCGTTTGAGCTGTGCTTATGAAATTTAGAGCATGTAGTTATCTCGCAAGTCTCATTATATGAGCCAAATTTGAAACGTTTATGTGAAATAGTTTCTGAATTATGAGAGGGTCAAAAGTACCTGCAAATGGTTCGTGTAATATTACACACGGTGCTGCTCGCCCTACGAATAATAAAACCAGGAAACGTAACTCCTATACTAATACAGTTTTAAATTTGGTTCCATTCGAACTGTCATGTAACGTCAGCCTTTGTACCGCTCAAGGTCACCTAAATATTGCAAATGTATGAAAAGTGAACCTAAGGTACACTTTTTTGACAAGTATTTTGGAGCATGTTTTTTGACGGAGTTACTCTTCCTTAGTTTTTTATTATTCGTAGTGCTCACCATTCTGTTATGCTGGAACTTGGCTTGACACGCTACCGCGTGTCTAGATTGCTTTTCTTTAGATAGTTGACTGACTTTTGCAATAGCGTAGTTTGACGAACGCTTATGAGTTATGACTTATGACGCACATGATAAATAAAAACAGAGCTCTCTCTGTTGTTCGTAGAACTCTGATTACTTTAATATGATTATTTTGCCATTTGCAACTAAACTTGTTGAGCTTTCGGCAGCAATTTGCAATGCATGAGAAGCTAAAAATGTACATTGTCACGAGTCTCTCTCTCCTCTGAACTCTTTCTAATCATATACCATAATATAATTTTTATCATCCAATGCAGACATTATAACTGTGACATAAACCTACTATAAATAATAATTATAGTAACCATCCCTCGTTAGATTTAAATTGCTATTAAATATTAATCCCGTAAACTAGAATTTAGGATTCGTTGAAATCCAATAATTAAAAGTGTCATGCGATATTAATTTGTCGTGGTGTGGTCCATAATTAAACAATTTGTGCGATCGAGGGTTATGACCACGTTTTTGGAGTAAAGGATAATGAACTCTGTACCCCAATTCTTAGGAGATTAATTTTAGTAGAAAAGTGAACAACTATTACATAGAAAAAGTACAATTTTAATTCAACATCTGGCAATATTAATGTTTCGTTCCTTTGTATAAGACTCTGAAAAATATGCCAACATTGCTGATAATCGAAACGATAGATAGTGGCCGCCCTAAAAGATACCATGAACGATCGAAATATTCTAATGGCGCATAGAAATTGCTTTTTTTCTGCTCCAAATTCTGTATACTTTTTCGCTAATAAAATTAATATGACACCATTTCCTTTCTCAATAAATATAATTTTGATAAATGATAAGTGTAGGGTTGCATGCCTGGAACTTTTAGTGTTCAGATGTTCCGCTTATGTCGTGTTTCCTGCTTTGGTTCACACTGAAATATTGACAATAGTGTGACGACGAGTGTAGCATGCAGTGAATTTTTTTATTCCATACAAAATAGGTCTTCTTTCTTTAGAAAACCTCTTTTACGCCAGTGCGAAGAAGATGAAATAGTTAGTTGGGGTCTGTTGGGGTACCCAAATTAGATGTGGATTCCCATTTGACTCAGAATTTGACTTTGTGATGATGACCCTGTTACCACGCCGCGACAGGCACCAAGAAATGTCTTAAAAGTGTGGAAAGTACCATAGAAATTACCTAAATTTTCCTAAATAAAAAATAAAAACCTTTATAAAAATAACTGTTGGAATCTTTGTCTACGAAATACGATGTTGCTCGACCATTTTATTCATTGTGTCCTATGATATAATAAAAAAAAGGTAGATATCGCACTAGCGCGTAGAATCGGGGGCAGGCAAATCAACCTAATTAGTGTATTTACGAATTAGTTGCATGCTGGCAGCGAGCGAGTGACGACGAGTGACACTTTTGATTGAAATGCCAAACCGTGTATTCAGAAAATGCAAAAATTATAATACATAGGTAAAAAAGGATGAAGGAGTTCCGTACCACACGGAATTACATGAAAACATCTAGAAATTTACATTATAAGTGAATATTTTCCAAAATTTTTGAAAAATTGTTTAATGTTTTATGTTATACTGAAAAAGGATAGAGAATACGGACGACAACTGTAGCGAGATAAGGACAGATAGTCGCGTGCCATAGAATAATCAATTGAAGTATTCAGAAGCGATTACGTAGGCGTCAACACGTAGGCATAAACTAATAATTGCATAATATTGTAAATTATATGTTTTCGTTTTAATATTTTTTAATTATTTCAAACATGCGTGCGCCTTTTTAACTTTCTAGCCAAAACCAAAGCCATATACTAATTTTTTAAATAAAAAAAATGGATAAGCTGTGTAGTACGCCACGTGCCGCTCGGTTTTCGGGGCCTGTCCACAATATACATAAATCTATACAGTCATAGCCATAAACGTATG
The DNA here is from genome assembly GCA_963422495.1 of Polyommatus iphigenia. NCBI lineage: Eukaryota > Metazoa > Arthropoda > Insecta > Lepidoptera > Lycaenidae > Polyommatus > Polyommatus iphigenia. The sequence goes on along the minus strand of OY730185.1, from coordinate 20,034,497 downwards.
ATGCTACAGTATATATTATAAGTCTATGGTCATAGCCATGCGCCGCGCCGCTCCCGCCCAGCTGACTGCTAGAAAACTAATTCTAGTTTCAAACTTTAGTCTTAAACCACCTTAAACGTAATTAGAATATTATTTGTATATGAGTATTGGCTTCTTTTACATTATAACAAAGTATGCCTTTATAAATAAGTAGCCCTGTAAATATTATTAGCTAAAAGCTGAGCTTTGTGAGGGCTCGCGTCGTTTTTCTATGTGGTGTTAATCTATAAGGCACTTTTTTTTTAATATTTAGTAACCAAACCTTGAATGACCGATGATAACACATCTACATATTATAAAAATAAAAATTACTATGTTAAAGTACAAATCATTAGGCGTAATATTTTTTTAGTAAAGTGTACCACAAAAGTGCTCAAGTTGTTGGATATATAGGGCTCGCTTCGCTCGCACTGGTGATTTGCTGGTTTCCGAGTGAAGCGCTCATAAGCCATAAATAGGTCGGCAAAGTATGGGTAGAAAGGGGTGAGCATAACTGGATACCTACAAAAAGTAGGTGTCCAAAAAACTTTGCGAATGTTTAAAATGTGAAACGTATCGTTCATGTTTGTTCACCGAAGAAAAATTGTGGTTTCACAAACTGGTCACATTGAAAGATAATATATATGAGGGGAGGTTTATGTTTCGCTTCTCCCAATATTTTTTAGTTTCCTTAGAATCGGAAAAAAAGTATCAAAAATTCATTAAAATGGACGGCCCATTTTTCGGTCACTCTCAAGGCTTTCATCGATTACAATATACTTACTATTTAAAAAAAAACAATCCATTATATTAAACTTGTTAATTTATTCGAATATTCTTTAAATCAAATGCCTTCTCTGAATCATAGGCTCAAGCTAGTTTAATTTATATCTTTATGCAGGGGTGATTTTTTCATTGAGTTGATTGATTTTTTGATATGATAATGTGACCCGTTTGCTCGTTAACCCCTTATTTTATATTTAAAAAAGGCATGCAGTACTTTACGAGTCTAGCCCGGAAATACATACAGACAAACAGACAAAAATTCTAAAAACTGTATTTTTGGGTTTGATATAGATTGTTGATCACAATATTATTCAATGTACACTTTTGTCTTTTCTACGATTTTATTATAATATATGTATATTATACAGTATAGATAAATAAAAATTAATCTAACAAACAATTAGTTTTATTCAATGTCTCTTCTGTTCAACAATAACATTGATATTCTCTTGATCTTTGTCGCGCATGCGCGCCGATGCACTTGACAAGTGCAACTCAAAACATATGGTTATCCTTTTCTATACCATTCGTTATGTATTATCTGTCGCATTCATTGTTGTAACCTATAGATATGACAAAAGTAAGTACGTATATGTCGTATAAGAACAAAATCTGAGGACCATTTTTTATGAACATACGCCATCTTTATTAAAACATCATTGATTGTGTCATTAAAAACTTGAACCGTACGTTATTAAAATAGCGAATGTTGGAAATGTTGTGCATTGGAAATATTGCAGGGATTATTGCACATAGAGCCTATTTTAAGGACTTCATTTGGCTTGTGAACTCAGAACTATTAATCCTTGCTGACGTGGTTTGAAATAGTTTCATAAAAGTTTATTTTTGTAATGCCGGCATTGGGTCAATAAATATCGATTACAGACTATTACAGAGTTAGGTTAAAATGAGTTTTTATCTTAGACGTATTAGTATGTACTAATATGTATTCTGTGGTAGGAAGCTACTATATTTCCTGTTAAATCTGTTAAACATTATACGTAACTTACGTAGAACTGGGTGGAAAATCTAAGCGTTGAATACGAAATAAACCTCTGGGTCACAACGAAGAAATTTAAGTTTTTGAATATTTTTTCCAAGTTTATTTTATTTATTTTTTATTTTATTTTGAGGCTATTTTAAGAGGTAATTAAAGGAACGTGTCTGTAAGTTTTACGAGTGCACCCCGTGAGTGCTCGGTCCCTCGCAAGACTAGACCGTGCCGAATCCTAAACTCAGGGCTGGCACAGATATTGAAACTTGAAAGTGTTTCTTCTATAGTTCTCTTACTATTTAAAAAGATAATTAATATTAATGCAGTTTTTTTATAAATAAGGTGGCAAACGAGCTAACGGGTCACCTGATGGAAAGCAACTACCATCGCCCATGGACACTCGCAACATCAGAAGAGCTGCAGGTGAGTTGCTGGCCTTTTAAGAGGAAATACGCTCTCTTCTTGAAGGTTTGCAGGTCGTATAGGTCCGTATAGTTTGATTTATGAACCTCGCAAATTATGAAAAACTTGAGCATTTTTTATCTAAACCAATTATTACGTTTAAAATTATTATAGTCTTCTGGATTTTTAAAACTATATTATCAAAAGAACTTACGGTTCTAACTTCTAGCTTATGTAAATATCCAAAACTGTATTATTTTATTGACCTTTTCATTTTTTCAGTTTAACTCCAACATTTGCTCCATCTATCTATAAAGTGCCAGCCCTACTCCGTTACTGGAACGAATAGCCTTAACTTCTAGCTTCAGGTTATTATTACGGACAGTAAAATTTATTTTACGCGCGGATTTGATGTTGGCTGCCTCAAATATACTGAAATGTGTGGGGTCTATGATTTTGGACGCTCAAAGGAGCCGCAGACATAAGTTTTCGAATTTACTAGAATAGTTGGTATGCTTGCGTGTAATAGAAACATGGGAGCGGCTTTTGTTGCTGCTTTTTCTGGCTTATTTTGTACTTGAAGTTAAGATTATTATTATTTAAAGTTAGAACTAAGTTTGTAAAGTACTGTCCAATGTTTTAGATACATCTATTACAAAGATGAAAATATTTGATTGTATTGTATCCAAAATATTGTTAAACTCCAAAATTGCTGGACTAGTTTTCATAAAAATTTACACATATATTTGCTAAAGTACATAATATGTACATGTACGAATGTACGGTTCGAGAAATTTTATTTTGCGTCATTATGAAAACTTACAAACAATTGAAGGTATTTGACTAAACAGGTTTATGAAAATTCCTTGCCACAAACATTTATATTTGTAGGGTAGAAAATAAACAGAATTGTTACAATGGTCTTTATTAAAACGCGGGTTTTACGGTTTATATAAACACGGAGAAATTTAATCAGGCGAAACTTGAATACAAAACTTAAGTGCGTAAAACAAAAAGGTAAGCTGTTTGCAAAAAAGGACTTTGCTGACCTACATACTACAATGTAGGGGACTGTAATAATACAATGGCTTAAAAGGTGACTTTAAATGCTAAAATGGCGGCTAAGTTACAACTTACAGCTGAATAGAAAGGTTAGAGGAATTAGCGAGATGAACGACCTAGCGAAATTAATCGGCCAAGACGAAAGGAAGTTACCATAGGGCCGTGTAATTATAGTTATCAACGATCTTGGTCAAGTATTCCGCTGTCTACTGCGGCTCTTCGTTGGCCCATGGGCCATGATGGACTAATACAGGAAATTATGAGTTTGTCTATTATTGCCTACGGTTGACATCGATGCTGGCTAGCTGAAAGCATAATATTCGGATGTCATGTCATGCGGTCATGGCCTAAAAGGGCCCATTCACGGCAGTCCGCCGTGCAGGACTGCAAATGGACATAGCTCACTGATTGGTTCACACTCGGTGTTTCCGGTCGTGTGAACCAATGAGTGAGCTATGTCCATTTGCAGTCCTGCACGGCGGACTGCCGTGAATGGACCCTTTAAGGCTGCGTTTTCACCGGAACTGAGCTAAGCTGCGTGGCGAGGAATGTGTTTTTAAGAACCAATAGAAACGCTCCATTTGCCAGACCACCTTCAGCGCAACGATTCTATTGGTTATTGTAAAACACATTCTTCACAACGCAGCTTAGCTCATCTCCGGTGGAAACGCAGCCTTAAAGAGGCGTCTTAGAAAGATTTAACTACCAAAAAAACTTGAACATTAAAAAGTATTTGTTTTTAAATTAGAAACATGGTTGGCTCACGGCTTAAGAATCTAAAGTTCTAACCAGAAAAACGATCTGGAAACCTTTCAAATGCGGCGGGGGAATGTCAAAAGTACGGGAAGGGTAAGCCAGAACTTAAAAAGCCCAAAATCGAGTACTTAAGGGTTTTCAACGTCTCAAAAATAGTGTACATAGCAAGTGTTACATAATGTATCGTGTGTGTCTCCGCACCATCGGTTCTTTACAAAGTATTCACAATAGGCTATTCAGAAGCCGGGACAATAGTTATGGCGGGCTCACACGGCGGATTTTTTTAATTTTCGCTGACAGCCTGGACTCGGATGTGTCAATAAGCAGTGTAAAGTCGCTTTGACATCCCGATCCGATTTTGATGGTGAATTTTGTATTTGCTCTGCGTTTGTTTGCGTTTTATGATTTTTTAAATTTTTTTGCATTTTAGTCTGCTGGTGGTAAAAAATCGTTCCGAAAAATAATCGTTGTTGTTTTGTATACGTTCTCTCCGGGATTCTGAGTATGATGAGGAAAAATAATGATGGTAGGCAATATCAAATAGGAAAACTAAAAAGCTAAGCTGATAAAATAATTCTGCTTTATTTAACATGATTAATGACATTGAAATGAATGAAAAAATACCGTATCCTGCTCATAAAGAGAGAAAATGAGGACACACTCGACCTTTTTATTGATATTGTGTATACAGAGTGTATTTTTGAACGTTATTATCCGAGAGATTCGCTTTAATAAAATCAAAATGTATTGAACAGTTATTGGACTTTGCGCTTAATATCGGTAAAATATTACGCGAAGTCGAAATAATCCTTCTATAATCTAATTTACGGCACTCGACGCTCAAATGTTTGTAAATAACTTATAAAAGCGGAATATACGAAAATGGAAAATGTTACTACAAATATTATGTTGTGTAAGGTCCTGTTAGCGCGAGAGAATATTATTTCCTAAGTTTTAAAAAAGTCTTGACGCCGAGGGATTATGGATAGATGAAATATGATTATGAAAAGAATTTGAATCATTTTTATTGTAGGGTTATGCAAAATAAATAATTTGCGCAAAATATTACAAAATAAGTAGGTACTTATTAAATTATTTTATTAAGTGTCAAATGTAATTTTGATTAAAAATAATTAAATTTCATATTATAATTAGCGCGTGTACACTGTACACCCGCGCTAAGCCAAGCGCGTCAAAATAAGGGCGTAGTCACAATCCCAGCCCCCGCTGATAAACAAAGAAACTCCAAATTGGATCTCGTTGAATCGATATTTGAATATTTTATTACGTTTTTATAGTGCTCAGGGCTTAGTAAAATCGATTGTAATTGAATTTTTATCGGATACTAGGGTTAGGCGAATTTATTATTTAACAACTCTTATACGCTTCGCACATTTTATTGTGAGGGTCCGTGCATAAAGAACGCCGGGCGCGGCCATGTTTAATGCACACAAATCGTAAGATATGCTGTAATAGTTCTGGGCCTCCGGGAATATGATACTGAAAGCTGTGGTTGTGTGTATTTTTGATTACTCCAACAAGACTGTAGGAAATCGCGCTAACTCTGTTTTGAGGAAAAACTGTAATTATTTTTAAGTCTATGAAAAATAGCACTTACCTACTCAATAACTATTAAGCAGTCTACTAAGAATTAGCATCAGCCATGGTCCATGTCCCATTTTTAACTGATGTGTTCAGTAGTAGCGAGGGCTGGTTGGGATTTGGGAATGATGAATGAATGAAATGAATCGCATCTGTTGGCAGCTTATCGTATCTCAAATAATCAGGGTGAACATAATTTTGAGATTTTTTACTAAAAAAAACTTTGTTTGGCTCCTGAGGCCTTAGTCAAGACGCTTTACAGTATGTCCCACTCCCGGGAGCCTTAACGAAGTTTTTTGCTAAACAATTGCCGAAACTAAACAACGTGTATTCGACAGGGGACTGAGGGCCTTATTGAAGTGAGTTCATTACGTTTTGCTTATTCAAGTTCGGGTCACCGTGACCCAGCTTTGTTTTACATACAAATCTATTGTATTTTTAACCGATCTGCGAAAAGGTGGCGGTTTTTAATGTAATATTTATAAGAGACAGAGGACTGAAGATTTTCTCGTTTTATTTTTGATTCGTGCTTCAAAATCGATACAGTAATTTCACCCTGAGCCTGTTTTAAACGCAAACACAAAACCTTATTTTATATATCATTATTAATTTATATATACAGACAAAATATATAAGGATGATTTGTAAACTAGACGACAATTCCACTTTTGTTATAATTGTAACATTCAAACAGAATTTTCAAACAGCCGAAAATGCCAACAAAGAGCTAGCAAAATGTTGTTTTCAACTCATGAAATTTTTCTCCTTTGTATGGTGGAATTTGTATTATTGAATTTTACAAATTCCTCTCTATTTAACTAAATATTCGTTCGTCGTGGACTTTCAACGTTCCGTCTGAAGTGGTGGACAATGTTGCCAGAATAGAATTACAATAACTTTTGTGTGCAAGATGTAAGGATGCAAAGACTCCCTGAAATGAAAGTATTTTTGTTGAAGGGATGTCGGAATATTAGTCACTTTTCATAATATTACACAAGTTTCTTTCATTCTAAACATTAATATTATAAAATTTATAATGAATCATCATTTAATGATGTCTTTTACCTTTACATTTTAATGGCGAAACTGACTTTGAAATTATAATGGAAGTATGGAAGTAGTTTTACTCGAGATATCGGAAAATTTTACAGTTCCCGTGTACCTTTCCTACTCAAAAACTTAAAATACAGAATGTTATGACGGCAAATATACACTGCGAACGTAAGCTGAATTTACAAAAGGAATTCCCAGAAGCAAAAATTGCAATCAGAACCAAACAATATCAAGATAATTTTCAGGTTATAGCTGCGTTAATTTGCAAAATTAAAAAGCCAATACCGTACACAAAGGCAATTTCATATTGAAATATCTTAAAAGTTCCAACCTGTGTCGGAATCATTCGTAACAATTTTAATTTTCGCTATCCAATAGCGATTGTTGGCGCGATTCTCATACTTCGAAAGTCGCTTCGAGTTCAAGTTGTTTTAGGGCTGAAAGTGAGTGAGAAAGAGATTTTTCAATGCAAGGTAGTGAGCTAAAACTTATGGGATAGAAACGACGACCACGACACGAACAACAAACAATGATAACTAATTTATTGAAACCATACAAGACATTAACGTCCTTATAATATGAAGTTTCGAAAACTTACCGTCAGTTCTCTGATTAATATTATCGTGAGAGCAAACTGTGTATGAGCTAGCGAGACGGCCGGCGATCGAAGATTTCATCGAGGTATGAGAATCAGCCCCCTGAACGTAACAGCAATGATCCAATTTCGTGAAAGGCTTTTAAATGGCTATTTTACTGTCTTCGTTAATTGGTGTAGTGCACTTCTGATTTCTGCTTTCAGTAGATAAACTCAAATTCATAAGTTTTCTACGATTTTGTCTTCTTGGCAAAAAGGAGTTACCAAGAACAGTGCACTTAATTCAATTAAGATACTTTAGATTATAAAACTATGTATAGATATTGTACGCAAATTCGTTTGCAAGATTACATATTGCCTGATAGCCGCACATTTAGAGAAGTAAAAACGATTTTATGTTAATTCCTTGGATTCAAAGTAACTCCAATTCAAATTTCATCAAAATCGCTTTAGCGGTTTAAGCGTAAATAGATAACATACAAACACACTTTAGCGCCCTCATTTAGTTTTTATGAAAAGTGCTATAATAGAATAAAATCGTCGGACTGTACTATAAAGAAGTAAACAGAAACAGTCCGTTTGGTAGCAATCTAAGCAAAAGTAAAGGAAACCATGTGCAATACATTCCCGAGTCTGATCGGAATTCTCTTTGAGTCTGGGTCGAATTAAATCATGTTGATTCCATGCCGACATCAGTCGAACAGGGATGCGCTCGCGCATAAACAGCCTGTGAATAGGGCTGCCTCGCGTTAGTTTTGTGCACCTGTCATAATCAATATTATTTAAAATATTATTAAAAAACTTAATATGCCGCCGTCCACTGTTGAACGTAGGTTTACAGTAAGTATCTGTGACAGTGTTTTTCATTTTAATTTTTAAATGTATTTAAGTAATTCTTCAAAAGCTTTAGATGCATGGTAAAATTTATTCACCATGAATAACATGATTGTATCTACAATGTACATGCAAGGTGACAGTCTTATCTTTGCTCCTGTTTATTACAAAAAAGTTGCAAAAATGTAAGATTCCCGGGAAATTTTAGGTCATTTATTTCTCATAAGAACTTTCAAAAGGATGTTGCAATTTGCACGTAAATCAAGAAAGCATCTTGTTTTTTAATATTACTAAAAAGGATTGTAAATAACTATTTTCTAAATTGATATTTAGGCTATATTAAATTCCGTACATGCACAGAGAGTAAATGATTATTGCCTATCGGAAATCAATCAGGGGTATATATACGTTCGGATGGAAACGTAATCTCACGTAATATAAATCGAAAAGAATTTAGTTTTATGCTATTTTCGGAATCCAGAGCCTTGTTTTATAGCTCGGTTCCAGAACTTAATAAGGACATGAAACAATACATAATATAACATGGCCTATGAAGTGCTCCGTAAATCGTGTGCCTTTTAATCGTCACGACTCACGACACAGTCATTTTAATTTCCTGCTTTTTCACGATTATATTATTATATAAAAAAATATAGTGTTTAAAAAATACTTAAACAAAAATATTCATGACGTAAAAAATTTCTGACGCTTGAGAGACCTTTCAGAAGTTTAAATGAAAAATAAAGTTAACGACAGTTTATTCTTACTGTTGCAACTTTATAAGAAATAACTATCATTGACTTCAGAATCTTAATAATTATTATGTTTAAATAATAAAAAACAATAAAACTTAAGAGGTGTCACGGGACACCCGGATGGAATGAAGTTATATAAAAAAAGCAAAAAAATAATAATTCATAATGACGCCAGTTGACTTCATCGTCACATCAACGCTCTCTGCCCCAACTTCACAGATACTAAAATAAGTGTCAGCCAAAAAGTGTCGTTACAACTTTTTCCGTCTAGCCCCCTTTCGCAACGCGCGATAAGGAACTTCGTTCCAATAAATCCAAATTTTTACGTTTTGGACAGCCCTATTTAATTTCTTCGTTCAATGTTTACAAGATGCAACTCTATCAAGGTGTTAGAATAACATCACAGTCGTTGAACCGCAGATCTTTGTGCGCCGTAAACAGAAAAAACTAAACACGCCTGTTTATTATCATACAATCAGTTTATTTTAGTTTCAAATACGTAGCATATTTCCCCAATACCTACCGCGGTACTGACACGGTTAATAATAATTTTAGTTCCTTATTCTCCATTTGGGGAACTGTTTAGGGAAGTTGACGAAGGTGTGAAATAGGCCAAAAGTTTTAAATACGAGTGTATTTTATCTGGATTTCTAAGTTTGATTGTTTCTTGATTTTAATTTTTATTGCAAAGAAACGTATCTACCATTCTTGCGGGATTTCATTAAGCTGTGTTCCGAAAAACATTTCGGGTAAAATAAAGTAAAAACAATGTTAAAAATGTATTAAATGAGTTTATCTGTTTTGATATTTTATTGCTACCATAACATACCTATCAGTGTTGTATCTGCAATCTGCTGACTGCAAATTAATTCTCTCGTTCAGACTTTTGCGCAAACAAAATTCGTTTGTTGACAGCCCCAAACAAATAAAGGGGCCATATTTGTGCACTACACAAGGATGGGGGTTCCAATTCTGATTATTGTTGGTAAAAGCAAATAATGGTGTTGTTAATAGTGAAAATCATTTAAAGGCCCTTTAAGTTTTGCCATAATCAATAAAATGTAACCATTCAGTCCATTTTATACCAGGAGGCCGTTCATACCGGTCGGCCGGATCGCAGGCCGATCTGACCGGACGAATGCACAAAACAAGTGCGGTCGGCCACCCTGTATACAGCAACGATATCAAAATATTCCATGGTATACAGGGTGTAACAACACAAAGTGATAATACTTAAGTGTGTGTGTATGTGTGTGTAGGTCCCTTATACAGGTTGTTAGGTTTAAGTTTAACACCGTTATTCTTAAAACCATCAAATGAGCCCGTCAAAATGAACAACTTTTTCTATGGGAACAATGCCCTAACAACCTGTATAGAGTTTACTGTGAAAACTGTAGCACTGAAAGAGTTAATTTTTAACCATATTCATGACGTTGCCGTTTTTCATAGAAATATAGAAGTCAGAACTCAGAAGTAACTCCCTAAACTTTAGGATATAGGGTAGTATACTTTAGGGCCTAAAGTATACTCCCTATATACACCCTAAAGTACTGTCATTTATCACTTTATTTTGTTACAGCCTGTATCTAGGTGCTTTGTCTCTATTGTCACAATGATTGCGAAGCTGTTTAAACTACTTATAATCAACGGCGATCATGGATACAAGACGAATATGCCTATACACGTTCGTCATCGCGGCTGTATTTGTTCATCATGGGCCACGTGAAGAGGCCCCATTACATTCGCCACATATTCTGAACATGATCGCTAAATTGTCAATTGTAGTCTAATTTAGCTCGATAGAATATTATAGAGTCTGTGTTGGATACTTTTAGCATGTGAAGTCGCAGTAGTAAATAACTTTGGACTAAAGACATCGTTGTATCTTTCGTAATGTAATAATGTTACATTCACCCAAAGGGCAATTTTACATTGCAGCGTGACTGCGACACGAACTGGCCCTGATTGATAACAAAAAAGTTAGAATTATCTTATCTTATACATAAAAATGGATTTTCAAATGTGTCGCGCTAAAACTCGAAAACGGCTGAACGGATTGGGCTGATTTTAGTCTTAAAATAATCGTAGAAGTCCAGGGAAGGTTTTAAAGTGACACGAAGTTCACCGGGACAGCTAGTCTTATATATAAAATTCTCGTGTCACAATGTTAGTCAGCGAACTCCTCCGAAACGGCTTTACTGATTTTTACCATATTTTATATGCATTTCAGTAGGTCTGAGAATTGGCTACTGGGTACTTTATATATTGATAAGTGCATTTGTTGAATAAATAATAGTAAATTATTACAACCTGAGACTGACGGCGACCATTGTTTGTGCGACGGGATAGCGATCGACGTTGCCATGGCGACATACTTATTTAGTCACTTCAATAAAATTATATGGGCGAAATACTTTAAATTATGGCAAAGCAACGTTTGCCGGGACACCTAGTAATTTATAATAATGATTAATGAATTAACAAAAACAAACGTAATGAAGTAAGGGAACGCTGGAAAGTCTATTTTAGGTCTAAGCTAAATTGAATTTCTCATTTGGATTATACGCGTCACCTGAGTCGAATTTCAGGCCTGAAATCTATTTTAGGAAAATTCTAGCCCTTTTGTGTAATGACTGTTTTATGAGAGTTTCGCAGGGTCCCTCTCGTTTCATTAAATTACGTAACAGAGTTTATATTAGCCCTAGGTTTAAATAAAGGGCTTAACACACGGCAGATATAAAGGTCGCTAGGAATAAGTACTAAAAAACGCAATTTCTCAGAAATAAGAGTTAAGATATTTCTAGATGGATTTTCCACCCCCGAAAACTTAAAGTACTCGTTAAACCCGTTTCCGAGATCGCCGGTATAAATAAATAAATAGTTAAATATACAAAAATTGCTCGTTAAGAAATATTAAATACTTACATTACATATAAATCTGTATATTGTAGCTGCTATTTGCAATTTCTCTGATGGTACAGACAATTAATTAGTTGTAGAATTAGTCATTGTTAAATATGTGCTTGAGGTCAGTTCTAAAACATGTTTAAAACACGCTTGACGCTACTAAACGCTACGTAATTTTTTACACTGTTTATTTTAGTTATCTAGCAACATGACATCGCGTCGCTATCAATAACAACAGTCATATTCTACATAATTCAAAATTCGATTTTCGAATTCAAATACGACCTCTCCCACAGATTTAGCAAATACGAATATTCCGAAAACTTGCTACTAACTACGCCCAGAAATTCCCCGATCCTTATATGAGTTTATGCACCAAGTATCAAAGTTTACACATCTGCAAAACATTGCAGAGCAGGTACGATTCACAGAAGTGTCTTGTTTAATAATAAATGAACATAAGTACTGCATCTGCTAATGCGATCGTAAAGATTTTATTCATGGCGTAATTGACGAAGCCCCTCCTCACGTTGGGTCTTGATGGATATCCATGATTGCAAAAGTTGTCTACAGTGTGTCGTGTGCACAATCGACGCGCGTATCCCCAGTTCTGAAGAGATATTCAAAGTTAGGTAGGCACCTAACCTTCGATAAAGTATAAGGCTCCTCAAAGTCTTTCACATAAGGCCCTTTAGGGGTGTCCGCAGTAGGAAGCACTGTCAAAAATATTCGGCAGTGGAAGACGCCCAAAGAAATAAGATAAAAAATTGAGCTGTATACTTTATCGAAGGTTAGGTAGACCTTTAGAATTTGATACATATTACCTCCTAAGACCTAAAGTAACCGCGACTGAAACTTCACAATTAGGTACTGGTTGATATTATCTCTAATGGGAGTCAAAATACAGGATTTCTTTTAGCTCGTATAAAATGACGAATAGTGGAGTTCCCAGAGCGTAAAAATCGTGCAAGCCTCCGATTTTTGCAATAGTGGATGAAAATTGAAAAGAAAAAAAGGAATGTGTAGCTGATAACATAAACAATAAAGTTTACCTATTGAAAAGTTGTGCTTTTGATTTTTAAATTATTCTCTTCCACTTCAAGTAAACTCATAAACTGTAAAATTTTGAAGAAAATTTGCGTATTTCTTTCTTTTAAATATATAGCAAAATAATAAAATATATTATTATTTTTTTGATTTGTATCGTTGCTTATATTCAAAAGAAAGAAAATAAGTCGAAAAAATATATAAATTAGATTTAAAATTAATATTTTTGTATGTAGATGAGCATACCTCCAAATGTGCTTGTTGTGTGCCTCGCCAGGTAAATGGCGTTCCTATTTTTCTTTGGTTTTAAATAGGAAGTTTAAAATTATTTTTTAGGCTTAACAATGCCTTCTATTTCTTAATGTGTATAACTTTTTAGCTCTTACTTTATTAAATTTTCTGAAAATGTAGCACAAACTTTTCACGGATATTTCGAAGAAAATCTGTATTTTATTTCTTTTGGTTAGGTTTTTACAGAATAAAATTGATTTTTTTTTCATTAATTATATTTGGTAAAACATACATAAAGGAAAAAAATACAAATTAGGTTAAGAACTGATATTTTATGTATTCAGGTAAGCATTTTCCAAACATAGGTCGCAGCATGCGTCTTTAGTTACATACTATTGTGAGTTTTGTAGCACCCAATTTTTTTTCTGACTTTAAGTAGGAAGTTTAAATATATTTCAAAGACTAGAAAAAGTATTTCATTTGTCGATGCATTTAATGTTTTAGCTCTCACTTAAATAAATTTTCAACAAATATAGAAAAATATTTTCGGTCTATTTTACACATTTTTGGAGATATTTAAACGTTTTTAAGTACTTAAAAGTTATCATTTTTCTAAAAATTAAATACGCACAACAAGTAAGTTTAGCACACTTTTCGTTACAACCCTTAAATCCACCCAAACCCTTTTATCTTGGTTACGACGAGCGTTAATCTCTAAAAACTTTGCAAAAACCTTATAGTTGTATTTAGCTTAGCAAAGCAAACTTTCTTTTTTAAAACAATCGGATAAGAGTCATCAAATAACAGGAACAAGAAAAAAAATTTTTTTCTGGACCGGTTTTATATGGTGAAATATTAATTTTTAATTAAGTAACTAAAAAATTAAAAGCACAAAAAATTTTTTGGTAAACTTTGCAAGTTATAGTGTAAAAAAGAAAATGACACCTCAAAAACAAAAATCCATTCACTATTACAATTTTCGGAGGTTAAAACCTCTGGCGACTGCACTAATAGCTATCGTTGACTCTTTCATGGGATTTGTAAAAATCATAATTAAACAAAGGGGACAATACTCCTTTTAATAAAGTTCGTAATCGCATGTATTTGTCCTCCTCGTGATCCTTAATAGACAGGTTTAATTAAATTTAAGGACTTAATAGTAGACAGGCTTTATAATTATTATAAATACAATTTGCATAATATCACCTTGAATAAGATCAAACTGCCTACCTCCTTAGAGATTGTTCTATTCCAAATAAAATTAAAAAAAAAGATACTTTAATTCGGAATACAGTCATATAAAATTTCGAAAATATACTTCTTTATTTTAAGTAAATCGAACTGTCCAAAAATACTCATTTTAGCGAAACTCGAAAGAGCACAAAGAGTTATAACGAAACCTATTATAGTGATAAGCGAGCGCTCTGTATGGTCAAATTGATTTCTGGCGGACAATATCTAAAATTTAATATCCTCTTTCAAAGAGTATTTTGAATAGCATCAAATTTATTGGAAAAATGAAACATGAGTTTCCAGCATTTAATGGAGTTCCTGGTAAATGTCTGGGTTTATGTTTCAATATCATACTCGTATTACATGACGATAACTCTATTTCGTCCTGTGTTATGAATTATAATATAGAGAATCATCACCATCAAGGATCATCATCAATCAACTATATTTCTGATACAAGGACACTTCCTTTCCACTTCTGCAAAGAAGAGAGAGCCAAATTTCATTATTACGTCGATAAAGCTTGAAAACTATACTTACTATAATTTTATTTTTTATTTTTCCACCAATTCACTCTTCACTTTTTTATGTATTCGACAAAGCACTATAACTACAGCTTGTTAACTTACGACTTACGAGGCTATCCTCGTTAAAGTTAACAAAGTATAATATTTTCTTATCCCGGCAAAATAATACAATGTATCTTGTAAGTATGATTGTTATCGGCACAGCAAGTAATGGGCTACATGGGTAACATCTAGTATTCCTTAAAACTCTTCTCCCAAAAAATCCATATTATAAAACTAAGTCGCTTTTTTTCCCTCATGTCCCTTTGTCCCCTTTAATCTTTAAAACTACGCAACGGATTTTGATGATTCTTTCAGTGTTAGATAGCCCATTTATCGAGAAAGGCTATATTTTATCACGCTAAGACTAATAGGAGCGAAGAAATAGAGGAAAATGTGGAAAAAACGGAAAATTATTTGAAAGGGCTAACTTGAACGCGCTAATCTCAGGAACTACTGGTCCGATTAGAAAAATTCTTTCTTTTATATCTAATTTAGATCCATTCATCCATTTAGTCCATTTATTGAGGAAGACTATAGGCTATATTATTTTATCACGCTAAGACTAATAGGAGAATGTGGAAAAAACGGGGGAAATTATTTGAAAGGGCTTATCTCGCGAACTACTGGAGCAATTTTTATGTTATTTGGCAAAGATAAGAAGTAGACCACGTGAAGGATCATAGGCTATCGATTTTAATCATTTTTTCAGTGGCTATATATTATTTATACGTGAGACGCCGGGGCGGGTCGCTAGTTATTAATAATTACTATTTCTAATTCCATTATTATGTACTGTCCATTATGTAAGCCTTAATATAATAATATTATGTCTACTATCTATAATATCAACAGAATTTAATTGAACAACTAAATGTTCCTTAATTTGTAAAGGCATTTTAAAAAAGCTTTAAATGATGTATGGGAATGATCTATAAAATGGGATTTAGTCCCCTAGATCATTAGCAGAGTAATGTCCAATTAAGTCGAGATGAACTAAAAAATATTATGCATCGTCATGATCAGGGTTCGTAGTGGATAATATATTTGAAGGTTGTTGACACTTTAATTTATTTAAATGAAGTTTTAAATAACCTTTTAACTATAAGAGATAATAAACTATATATAAATAATATAACGTGATACATATATTTTTTTTCGGCAGTAACATCAATTTTAATTTATATACCTACTTACTAACTATTATACTTTTCGATATTTTCAATAATGTTATTATTATTAGAAACGGACGACATTTTAGCTTCCTTTAAAATCATCTAACCACCTAACTAATGACAAGATTTACTGAGTATACAGTCACAATATTTTAGTTATATTTATACAAATTGTATGACACGTTATGGATTTTACACAATATTTTAGTCACAATATTTTAGTTATATTTATACAATTAATTGTATGACACATTATAGATTTTTATTAACAAAGTGGTTAGAAGTAGCAAGCCAAAAACGTAGACGTCTAAAATACCATTCTTAAGGAGAAATAAAGTTTTAATCAGTCCCTGAGTTTATAGCGGAACGTGTACAAAGACAGCTAACACTGGAGCAGAAAATTCTCCTAAAATATGAAAGTGTAAGAGACAAACTTCAGTGCCAGATATGTTTTACAGGGCTGCTACTGTGTTTAAAACAATTCCAAATTGTTTATAATATAATATGTTATGCACTTATGCGTGTAGTTTAATATGTAACAACTAGATGACGCCCGCAAATTCGTACCGGGAACCGTACATTTTTCTGGGATAAAAACTAAAAAGTATCCCATGTCCTTTCCCAGTACCTATTTCCATACCAAATTTCAGCAAAATTGGTTCAGCGGTTTGAGCGTGAAGAGGTAAGATAAGACAGACAAACTTTCGCGTTTATAATATTAGTACGGATGAAATATTTGTGTGTGCTAATACTAGCTTTGTCAGTAACCCACCTAGTTTTCAGAATTTCAGGGAAAAACTGTACCCTTTGGAAATAAAACTGTATGTACCCAGAACCTACAAAGCTGCCACACCAAAATTGTTGAAATATGTTTAGTAGTTTTTCCGTCAAAAAGTAACAAACAATCGCAAAGTTTTGTTTTTAAAATAATTTGTGGCATTTTAGAAGACTAAAAGCTTATCTAATGATTAAATTAACTTCTAAAATGAGACCTTAGGAATTGAGAAATAAGATTAGATGAGAAATGTAACAGAAAGAACTGACTCAATTAAAAAAAAAGACGGGTTGCACTCCGGGAGTGCCGGCAGAAGTGAAAATCGATTTTAAAAAAATCGATTTATTTAATTAATCGAAACCCTTACAATCGATTAAATTTTTAACCCATTTTTATGAAAATCGATTTTTAAAAAATCGATTTTTTTTATTAATCGAAACCCTTACAATTTTTTTAACCCATTTTCTAAGAAAATCGATTAGAAAAAATCGATTTTTTTAATTAATCGAAACCCTTACAATCGATTAAATTTTTAACCCATTTTTTTATGAAAATCGATTTTTAAAAATCGATTTTCATAAAAAAATTTAAAAAATATCGACAATGAAAAAAAATCGATTGTTCGTTTAATCGATTTCGATGTTACAACACTACTCTCCAACCGTCTTACGGTTTTTCGATCAGCACGAGCATCTGACGCGAGTTTCACAGTTTTTACCCATCCCACAAAAGTGCTCAACGCCGCTAAAGAAGTTTTCACTTCAATAACAATAATAAATAATAATATACTTAATTGTAAAGAGTTACTATATGTAGGTAAATGTGATATCGCACAAAACTTTTAGAGACAGCCCAGACTTTTAGACAGCCCTGAATTTTAGCTGAGGCCAAAGAAGAAATATTGTATAAGGTCCTTGAAGCGATCAGATCAACCATTTCGACTTCTCATATTCCTCATAACATAGAAGTCTCTAAAACGTGACATCAATTTATCTGAAAACCGTGATATGACCGCACTTGGCACTTGCGTCAAGTGTTTTTTACTCTTGGTGGATATAACGGTGTCCTTTTATTATGACGAGAATACACTACTCTTTTAAGACCAAAAACTCTACATCTAATGCTTCTACAATCTACGTCTTATAATATCTATGTAATACATTTTTAGCGTCTGTCGAGAATCGTCATTTTGCCTATTATAAGTATTATAACGTTTTACTATCGCCGTTTTCATAGAATAAGTGATAAAAATCCTTCGATCGGGGATTCTCGAAAATGCTATTTTAATGTATTCTATTGTAGTCGCGATCACCCGTGCTCGTACGGGTCTTGATGGGTTAATGTTAAGTAAGTAAGATTCAAAGTAAATACTGGAAGAGCAGTAGTTTAAATTATTATAAACCTTCTCCTCTTCCAGTTTTCACTTTTCATGTAAAAATTAAAAGTGGATTTAATATTACCAATCCTTTCTGTCGACGGTTGGTAGGCCCTCGGACTATCCTCTTCAACTATTCAAACAACTATTCAAGCTAAAACATTTTTAAAAAGCATCAAAATAATATAAACATTTTACATCTCAAAATGGGAATGTAAATGTAGTATTTCCACGTAATAAATGGAAATATCTTCAATCCTCATATAAAGTTGGGAGTGGATAATTTGATCGTATTTGTTCGCTTATACAAGTTTTATGAAGTCGTTTCATGCTAAAACTTTGATATCCACGATTCGTACGTGCTATAACTTTGGGATTTACCTAATTCAACATCAACATCGTCTATTGTATCACAATGTTATAAATAATAGTAGGTATTTATGTATCATAATATAATTTAACACAAAGTCGATTCCTGTTGTTTGTTTCTATAATATAATATTAATAAAATATGTTTTAGAATCTTTAAGGCGACGCAACTAGATTTTGATGCGTTTTTTTTTTCAAAAGATAGATCTAAGAGGAAGCTGTTTATAAAATTATGTTTCTAATGTTTATAATATAATATTATGGTCACTCATATTATGTTTTTAGTGTCTGCAACAGAGAAAATGTACTTATAGGTAATCTGGGAAGACCCGACGTGGAGCCAATAGACTTCAAGTCGACCCATGAATCATGATGGACATAATACAGTCAATTACGAATATTATGTACAGGTGCTATTCATTAGGATGGAGCGAATTTCCCTTTTTTTTCAATTTTAAGTTTCCTGAATTATCTTTCGATGATTGTTTGGGAGAAATTTCAGCTAATTAGGTCAATATCTTGCTAATTAGGTCAATATCTTGAGGTGGCGCATTGGATTTGAATTTTAGAAGATACAAACATTTTTGGCTTACAATCTGAACTCTGCCAATGTTAATTACTTAAAACAATTTTTAATATAATATTAAGGTTATAAATTACAAAAGTAATGACATAATATTATGTATTTTTATGAGAAAAATGCATAAAACACCATAAATCTTTTTCCTGTGATCAAATGGGACGTCTCATTACCGTATTTCTTAAAAAAATATTCATGTGTGATTTCCTATGATTGACGTAGATTGTGCCATCTGTTACGAGTATAATATTATATTGTATGTAACTTGCAATCATGGTGGCAATAATTGATATCTATCATAATAAATAGTCTTAACGTGAAGAGAGGTCATTAATTCTTTTCATTTATCACATTTAAGGAAATATATTTCATCATCTATCACATATTTTAAGGGGGCGACTAACCCAAAATTTTCGATTTTATAATTCATTTTTATAATTGAAAATAAGTCTTGAATTGTTTCATTTTCTAAAATTAGATACTACATTATATTTCCGAGAATTCGATCTGAGCAAAAACACGATATCTTAAAATTTTCGCGATAGAAAAAAATCACAGAGATGCATCTAATTTTCACGAATTTTTCATTTATTGGCATAACTGTGCATTGAACTAAGTTAATATTTTAACACTTTGTTTAAAATTCTATCATTGAGAAACCGACCTAGCGGATTTTTAATGTTGTATATTTATCGAGTTATTGAGAAAAAACTAATTTGGCGATGAATCCGCGTCGTCCTTTTTCACCTGGCATATGAAAGACTAGCTGTTGCCCGCGACTTCGTCCGCGTTAACATAGTATAATAACAAAGATGGATAGTTTTCCCCTCTTTGTGGTTCCTTATAAAAAGGGTAAAAACGGGACCCTATTTAAGCAAACGTCAAACGCAAACGTCAATAAACTTACATGTTTCTAACTCAAGAAATGACGGACTTTCATTGAAACTTTCTACCCCAATTTCACCCCATTGGGGGTAGAATTACCAGAAACGCTTAAATACGTATCCATTCATTTTTAATCAGTAGCACAAAAATAAAGTTTCATGTTTCTAACTCAAGAAATGACAGACTTTCATTCAAACTTTCAACCCCAATTTCACCCCCTTGGGGGTAGAATTTCCAAAAACGCTTAAATACCTATCCATTCATATTTAATCAGCAGTCCAAAAATAAACTTTCATGTTTCTAACTTAAGAAATGACGGCCTTTCATTTAAACTTTCAACCCCTATTTCACCCCCTTGGGGGTAGATTTTCCAAAAACACTTAAACACGTATCCAATCATTTTTAATCAGTAGCCCAAACATTTCATGTTTCTAACTCAAGAAGTGACGGACTTTCATTCAAACTTTCAACCCCAATTTAACCCCCTTGGGGGTAGAATTTCAAAAAACGCTTAAATACGTATCCATTCATTTTTAATCAGTAACCCAAAAATAAAGTTTCATGTTTCTAACTCAAGAAATGGCGGACTTTCATTCAAACTTTCAACCCCTATTTCACCCCCTTCGGGGTAAAATTTTCAAAATTCCTTCCTTAGTGGGTGTCTACTTAATAAAACAACCCTACTCACCAAATTTCGTGGCTGTAACTTTAACAGTTTTTGCTCAGCGATGATGAATCAGTCAGTCAGTCAGTCAGTCAGTCAGTCAGTCAGGACATGTAATTTTATAAGTATAGATGGGCGTGAGTGTGAAGAGAGAAGGACGATGTTTGATTTTTTGGGTTAGTCGCCCTCTAATAAACGAAATATAGTATAATATTACGTAAATAACAAAAAATATATATAATTTTTCGTAATGGCCTTTCTTTCAAAGATATTAAAAACCACTTGCCTGAACACACTTGCTTCGCTGAACGCTCGTCAAACGAATTATTTTGCCTCGAACAAAACCGTAATAAAAAGTTAAGTTCAAGACGAAAGTATTAAATTTAATAAAGAAAAGACAAAAGATTTTCACACCGAGAATATTTGTTATAAAGACAACTTCAACCAGCAAGCACATCTTTTGTTAAAACTCGAGTCTCATTGACAAGATTACATAGTGAACGACGCAGACTGTAACTTCCATGCAAATGTTTTTGTTGGTGTCTCTTGGGTTTGACGAAACTTTAAAAATTAAGGAGACACATTTGAATAAGTTTTATCTTGAGCACGTCAAGAACTTAGAGTCCATGAATTTTCCACTCGAATAATCAGAGTGTAATCGCTACTAAAGTTTTACTTACACTTTTATGATTAACTAGCTGTCCCGGTGAACTTCGTGTCACAGGTCACTTTAAAACCTTTCCTGGACTTCTACGAATATTTTAAGACTAAAATCAGCCCAATCCGTTCAGCCGTTTTCGAGTTTTAGCGCGACTAACACATTTGAAAATCCATTTTTAGGGTTCCGTAGTCAACAAGGAACCCTTATAGTTTCGGTCTGTCCGTCCGTCTGTCTGTCCGTCTATCTGTCTGTCCGCGGTTTTGCTCAGAGACTATAGGACCTACAAAGCTGTAATTTGGCATGAATGCACATATTAATGATGGCAACAAATAAAGGAACTTTTCGTTCAAATTCCTTTGAAAGTAACTGAGATAATGTTGTTAGTAGTGTAAAACACGTTATAAATGTACATTCATTGACCACACAAAAATAAAAAATAAAAACTAGCGGTATTACGGAACCCTATATTGCGCGTGGCCCGACACGCACTTGGCCGGTTTTTATATATAAGAAGACTAGCTGTCCCGGTGAACTTCGTGTCACTTTAAAACCTTCCCTGGACTTAAACAAATATTTTAAGACTAAAATCAGCCCAATCCGTTCAGCCGTTCTCGAGTTTTAGCGCGACTAACACATTTGAAAATCCATTTTTATATATAAGAAGAAGATATTGCAAGATGTTTCTTAAACTTTCTTTATAATTTCTTTGGTGACAAGTACAGACTTCTATTAATAAAGTCTGTAAGATAGAAGTAGAACAGTACCTTGATGCTTCTACTTTGGTTCAAGATTGATGCAATTATGTTCCTTGTTTGATCCAGTTCTTTCAAACTACAAAATGCTATTATCATAGCATCACAAACGTTTAACTCGACCGATCAGGACGAAGAGAGAGATCGTACTGAAATGAATGACAGTGACTTAAAAAATAGCTTCAGAATTTCGAACTTAGGCCCAAATTCAATATCCTATTTGCCATTTTAAGTAACAAATCCCCAGTTTACACAACAATCTCCCAGCAATTTTTATCAACAATGCAAATTTTATATTTCAATAACAAAGGTCTGAAAACCGAATAGATTTGTGACAATCTATCAAAACACTAATACTTGATTGTGATCGGCTCCATCCTAATTCCTACCGAATATGAATTTCAATCGTGTCAAAGGACAAAAGAAGGATTGTTAGATGGCACTAGACAGTGGTAGACACAGGACTCTTTGAGGGTAACCCAGTTTCTTTGTTAATTAAAAGTAGTCTTCAGCTTTATGTTGTTTTATTAGTGCTTTGTTTACTTTCAAGTCGGCTTAGTTTCAGTTTCCTTTGCAGGCCTATGGGCGTGAAAATCTTAACTAATATTTTCAAGCGAGAGCAGTAAACCGCTGAAATTATTAATGGTATAATGGAGATACTTTAAGCCCAGGATATGGGCATTTATTATGATTTTTTTTTTGGTGGATAACTTTGCGCTATGAATGAATAATTGATGTGCAAACTGCAACGAACAAGAACATTTTTTTGTCTTAATATAATTTTCATACTATGATTTGTTCTGAAAGCTCTTTAGTGACTATGTTTTGTACTAAAGGTTGTTAAACTAGTATTCTGGGCTAAAGGTCCTAGGCAGTACGCACATATACAATAGACAGCTTTGAAGATATGCTCTATACCTGAAGATATGCCCTAAGGCGCTATCATCTACATTCAGCCAAAGGACAGGTCTCAGTGTAATTTGATTAATTGCTACATCTGGTCAGATCAAAGATACAGCTTTTGGGACAAAAGCTTTTACCTTACTAATTATACAGCCTACTGACAGACTGATAATAATATTTAGTAATTATCAATAAAAAATCGGTAAGTGTATTACAATCGTGGAAAAATCTTCCAGTCTTATGCCGCTGAACTGTTTTAGATGTTTCGTTTTTTGAGACTTTGAGTCCCAAAAAGGAAATTGACACGAAAACTGCAAAATGTACGTTTACCGCGCCGTTCAATTTCTGTAAAATCAAGGTATCCTGTAAAATAAATTGGCTTCGTGAGCTTTGTGACTTACTGAACTAAAATTGCTGTACCAAAATTGGGCGAAATTTAAAATAAAAGTTACACAGTACACTGCGACAGGCTCTTTTGTGTCCTGTAAAATTGGTCCTCGTGTGTTCAGCGATAGTATGAAGCTTTTCGGACTTCAAAATTGGTAGTTAAGCCAAGTTGGGAGTTGTCAAATATCCAAATGTTAGGTTAGTGTGTAGTGTAGTGTTTTAACACGAGTTAAAAAATAATTATAATAATAATGTAAATAATATTTAACTGTAACTAGCTGTCTCGGTGAACTTCGTGTCACTTTAAAACCTTCCCTCGACTTCTACGAATATTTTAAGACTAAAATCAGCCCAATCAGTTCAGCCGTTTTCGAGTTTTAGCGCGACTAACACATTTGAAAATCCATTTGTATATATATACTAGCTGTCCCGTTGAACTTCGTGTCACAGTTCACTTTAAAACCTTTCCTGGACTTGTACGAATATTTTAAGATTAAAATCAGCCCAATCCGTTCAGCCGTTTTCGAGTTTTAGCGCGACTAACACATTTGAAAATCCATTTTAGAAGATAATTGTGGTTTTCATTTTGATATCTTAAATTTTATTTCTGTCTGTGTCAAAAGTCTCTGGGTATGTGATTTGGAGTTTTATTTAATCTTTCAGGCCCCGCGCGAGCACCGGTGATCGCGAGAACAAAAGAATACAATGGGAATTCCTAGAACCTCCGATCGAAGGATTAAGAACAGCTTTGAAAATGTATGTAACTTGTATTATGATGAGAGCAATCCAGCCTTAGCTATTGTATATCTATATAGTACTGAAGTTCTTATTTAAAATTTAAATTGAAATATTTACGCTATACAGGCTGTAACAAAACAAAGTTATAACACTTTAGGGTGTGTAATTGTGTATGTGTCCCGCTGCTGCAGCGCTGAAAGAATTACTAGTAGCGTAGGCTTTAAAAATTTAATCTTGTTTAGAAAATATGTAGTGTTTAAACCACGTCTAGACTCCAGACAGTCCATCAATTTAATAAAAAAAATATGAAGTTATTGCGTGAGTAATTTCTGTGATGCGTTTTGGATGGCATTAAATTTCGTCATAAGTGAAATTTTTGCATTCTTTGTTCCAGGTTGGAAGGCGCGAGCGAGGGGGCGGTGCGGGGGGGCAGGCGGATCCCCACCCCGATGCCCCCTCCCAGGGACATGCAACAACTTAACCGGTAAGTTAGTGTTAAAGAATTAGCTTTGTACCGAAGATAGGTGTTTTTGTTTGAGGTTTTTCGGGACGACTTTTTTCGGGAATTTTGAACGCTTGAAATAACGAATGTTGATGATTGATTAGCAATCAGTAAAAGCAGATCAGAAAGTTGTCCAAAGGAAATTGTAAATTCTTATAAAATCTACTGCAGTTACTTGTGAACTTATACCTGTACGGGCTGTAACCTTATACCACAGAATACATAATTAGTACCTTACGGTACTTATACCTACTAAATCACAATCACTAGTAACTCGAATCATAAATGTAGAAGAGACGAATCCATACTTCCATACTAATATTATAAATGCGAAAGTGTGTCTGTCTGTCTGTTACATCTTTACACCCAAACCGCTGTACCGATTTTGCTGAAATTAGGCATGGAGATACCTACTTTGAGTCCCGGGAAAGGACATAGGATACTTTTGGTTCTGGAAAATTTTACGGTTCCAGCGCGATAAGCGAGTTTTGGCGCAACTAGGCGCGCTGAAAGAGTAACTTTTTTAAAACTTTTGTGTGGGGAAATTCCTGACACTAGTTTGACTTTTTTAAATCGATGATGATAATGAAACTGATTTCCAGTAACGATCAGACATGGTCATGGAACGTGGCGGCAGTCAGCGCCACACGTGCGCGAACATGATACTGTTGCGTTGTCGCCCGAACTATAAATCATAGACCAGGGGATCCTATGTCATCATTGTCTATGCAACAGAGATGAAACATCATCGTCACTTCCAATTAGCGATGTCTGCTTCTTGTAAACTGTAAACGTTGGGTCATGATGGAATAACATGATTGCGAATCGTTTATCTGTATAGCATGCTCAATTGTCCTCAATAATTTGCAGTCATAGATGAATGTGCCTTCCTAATCTTCGTAATCGCTGTTATTTGACCAACATGGTGCCGCATAAGATTTTAATAGTGACCTCAGACGTGTAGATCTATCAGGAAATGATAATTTTTCCTTATTAACCTATCAAGCCCCATAAGGAATAAGGACACTGGTGACCGCGACAACAATAGATTTCCAAAAATCCGCGATCGAAGGATTAAAATATATGTAACTTCTTTGTCTTCCAGGGTAACGAACCTATGTGTTCAGAATTTAGAATTTGGGCAATAGAAAGAAAGAAAGAAACTTTATTTGGTAAAACAATACAAAAAAAATCTAAATAAATAAAAGCATTTCAAAACCAAAACCAAATAGGTGCTTACTCAGCATGTGTTGCGACCATAGCCGCAACGCTGATTTTCAGTATAGACTCTTTAACTTTAAGCTCACACGCCTCTGTGGTCCAGTGGTCTAGAGCGTCGCTCTTGACTCGGAAGTCGTGGGTTCGATTCCCGCGTTGGGAACATGATATTTCAAAGTTTGGTTAGGACAATGCAGGCTGATCACCTGAGACACCACCACCTCAGACAATGATCCATGCGTCGAATGGGCATGTAAAAACTATAAAGTCGGTCCTGCGCCTGATCTCTCGCCGGTCGTGTCGGTCTTCCGTCCCACTGGGTTATGAGAGTAAAGGAATAGACTGCTCTTGTGTAGGTACTGCGCACACACCTGGGCCTATAAAATTACTCCTGCGTACCTGGCCTGGTTTCAATGGAACTAGCCACCGTCACCGAAACCGGTGTGCGGAGTATTAAGCTCACAAAATATTTGTAGGGTTATTTAATAATAGCTGGTTTGGACCACGTTTTTCATGAATTACACCTACGCTCATACTTAATAGGTGCCACAATCATTGTAGACAGCGAAACTTACAATTCACTGAGCGACGAGCGTCTTCGTTAATAATGCATGGAACATTCGATACATGAGTCTTGCAGCTCTTGCTTGGGCTCCACTCAACTTTGTTATGTATCCAGGGCAGACGAAATCCATACTAATAATATAATTGTGAAAAAGTCTGTCTGTCTGCTCCTTACCTTTACTTTAACCTACCTTGCCTACTTTTTGCTCATGTTACAAGTATTAATATGAGCTTAGGATAATTTAAATGCAACTACTAAAAAATAAGATACATCAGAAACTATAACTTTTTTTGTCAGTTGAATAATGTCGTCGTGATATTGTATCCAAATCTTAGCATAGGTATTATTAATTAATTCCAATAATTATAAACCTTCTCATGGAACAAAGCGTTTTGTTTACATGCAAACATAATGCATCAAACATTAACGGTTGATTAAATTAAACCGTGGTTTAACATTCAAATAATTTAATGACTAGCCATGCAAATTGTCATACAATCGCGAATCGTCGCATATGCGGCTGATGCGATGTTTTCGTGCGACGGGGTTTGAATACAGATCTGTATTGATTGGCTCGTGCCATTCAAAGGATTTTAAATCATTAGCAAATCAAATTCACGAAGTTATTGCCTTTTTAAGGTGACGCCGCGTTAAAGTAAAAAACCGTGTTGGATACGTTCTAGATTGCTTGTTTTCTCCGGCCCGGCCTCTCATAGAAAACAAGCAATGCAACAGCAAAAAAGAAAAAAGTGACAAAATGGTTTTTGTCGCGTAATTAAAAAAAAATAAATACAATTCATATAAACTATGGGCAAATTAAAGTGTATGCTTGAACCAATCTATACACAAATTTTGGAAGCTTAAATCACTCTCCTCTGTTGGCAAAATAGGAATCCCTTTTTTTACAGAGGTCTTTTTGATTGATTATTCTGTGTTATAAAAGTTGACCAATCGTGTTATGCTATGGGTAATTCAAAGACAAAGATATGATGAATACTGACAATGAACTTTAATTTCTTAGCTTTAGTCATTGCTGAGAAAAATCGATATCGCTACAGCCAAATTATCAAGGCGTCGCCTTAACCGATTTCCGCGAAGTGAAAGAGGTTCTATGTTCGGCTGTGGATATTATATTCTTTGATGGTTTACTATCACTCCGCCGCTTGCGAACCGATTTTCTCAATTATTATTCTTTCGTTGTAAATGCCGTACCATTAAAAATTAAAATAGAGAAAACAAATATATAATAATAATACTCCCACACCGGTTTCGGTGTCGATGGCCGGTTTCATTGAAACCAGGCCAGGTACGCAGGAGTAATTTTATAGTGCTCAGGTGTGTGCGCAGTTCACAAGAGCACTCTCTATTCCTTTATTTTCATAACCCAGTGGGACGGAAGACCGACACGACTGGCGAGAGATCAGGCGCAGGACCACGGAGCTAATACAAAGCGCAGGACCAACTTTTTACATGCCCAATGCCCATCTTACTTGTCAGACAATCAGGTGATCAGCCTGCATTGTCCTAACCAAACTTGGAAATAAGGGGGCATTCACAAATTACGTGAGGTGTTTAGGGGGGGGGGGGGGGGTCGAGTCAAATCTCATCTAATCTCACGTTGGGGAGAGGGGGGGGGGGGGGGTCTCGGCAAATCTCACGTAATTTTTTTCTCACAAAAATAATACTTTTTTTGTCCATTTCATCCAGATTGTACGTATGCTTAAGATTTAATCGTAAGCGTAATCGTTATACGATTAACATAATTCACAAATTCGTTCGAAAAATAAATCTACTGACTGTCAAACCAAACGTTTACGTAAGAAACCCACATTTTGAAACATCTCACGTGAGATTTGGGGGGGGGGGGGGGGGAGTGGGGGTTGAAAAAATCTCACGAAATCTCACCAGGGGGGGTCAAAAAATAAAAAAAACACCTCACGTAATTTGTGGACGCCCCCTAACATGTTTCCAACGCGGGAATCGAACCCACGACCTCCGAGTCAAGAGCGACGCTCTAGACCACTGGACCACGTAGGCGTTAACAGAAAATATAGTTATTTCGTTTATAACAATAATTCCTTCTTTTTTTAAAACTAAGTTTTTGTTATGTAACGATTACTCTGCTGTTTGTAAACCGATTTTCTAAAATTTTCTTCTATTGTAAATGGCGAAATGATATTTTAGAAATGAAAATAGGGAAAACATTTTGTTGATTAATATATTATTTTAAAACTAAGTAACAAATCTATGCTTATGGACAATTTGGGGAAATGGTTAAGTTAAAGATTGATTAACTGTACATTAAGCTTTGCTGCGTTGGTAACTCCCACTGAGATTCCTACAAGTGCACTGTTTCACAGAATTTCGACGTTGCCTATGATAGCACGTCGTAATTGAATACTTCGATTAATAATTAAATAATTATATTAAAATCTATGTAATTGATTGTACTGTCGGTTCTTGGTGAAAATTCATGTTGAATACTAATAAAACACACTTTTCTTGCACTTTTTCCACTATATTAAGAAATTATTATAACTTTTAACAAATTACATGACCGGTTTCGAAATAAACACCTGATGATGATTAATTTTGAAACCGGTCGTGTAATTTGTTAAAAGTTATAATAATTTCTTAATATAGTGGTAAAAGTGCAAGAAAATTGTGTTTTATTAGTGTTATATTAAAATCATTGATATAGTTCATTCTGGCTTTCTTGATATTTTTTTTCAATTATTAATTCTAGTGCGTGGATGTGGTCGACAGTTGAAAAAGATTTTCTAAAGCCGGCTTGTTCTACTGGTTGTTGTTTCTTAAGAGCTGGGCTAATTATTTTGTTAATAATAGCGGAAAACAGTTTGTAAAGACTAGGCAACAAGCTTATTGGCCTGTCGTTCCCGATGTCTTTTGGGTCCCCTTTTTTGTATATTAATATAATGTTGGATTCAGACCATTGAGATGGTATTTCTGAGCTTGGCAGGATCATGCTGAAAAGTTCAACTAGCTCGTTGATGAGCATTGTGTTTGAGTTTTTCAGGGCTTCGTTCGGTATGCGGTCCGAGCCTGGAATTTTCCCTAGTTTTAGTTTCTTAACAGCCTCTATTATTTCAGTGCCGTCAATAGGTGTGATGTTCAGTTCCTGTGGGTTATTGATTATGTTGTTACTTTCTAGTTCTAGGTTGTTTCTGTTTTCATCCTTAACACTGTACAGTTCTCTGTAAAATTCTGATGTTGTTTTGATTATGTCTGTTCTGGTGAGCAGTTCCTTTCCATGTTTGTTTAATCCCTCTACCCATGTCGTATTCGTTCTAAGTTTTCTGAATGCTTTTTTTGTGCTGCCAGTGCTTTGTATGTTTTGTTCTATTGTTTCTAGTCTATATTTTGCATAGTCTGCTTTTATATATTTGTTCACAACCTTATACAATGCCAGATAGTTCGTTCTTTTCGCTTCGAGATTTTTTCTTGACTTTTTGCAGTTCTTGCCTTCTTTTCAGTAGTTGTTCTGTACGGATTGATATTATTTTATGTTTGTGTTGTTTTTATTATGACTTGATTTTTCTAAACTAGCAATTATTGCCCTTTCTATCTTGTCGTAGTGACTTTGTACCGAGTAATGTTCCTCTTTTGAGCAGGTAGTAGCAAGGTGAGATATTAAATTTTCATTGTATGTTTGTATTTCCTTTATACTTTTCAGCTGAAAGATTTGGTTTGTTGTGTATTTGGCGCGGCTTTTCTTTTGTTTACCAAGAGCTATAATTGTTCTGATTAACCTGTGGTCTGTTTTTGAATTTTTTCGGCTTGTTTGATAAGATGTAATCAATCTCGTTTTTATATAGTCTGTTTGGCGATCGCCAAGTCCATCTTTTATTGTGTTTTTTCTTGGAGCACGTGTTCATTATCATTAGTTTGTGTTGTAATGCATAGTCTATGAGCCTTTGTCCTCTTTCGTTCCTTTTTCGATATCCATGTTTTTTAGTTATTAAATATTCATAGTCTTTGGGTACTCCAATCTTTGCGTTGAAATCGCCCATCAGTATTATAACATTGTGTGCCGATTCCATTGCTGCTTCAATTGCGTTATAAAATTCGTCAACTTCGTCTTCACTTGATATTTCCGTTGGTGCGTACACTTGTATTAACGATATCATTTCACCTTGTACGTTAATGTTCAGAGTTGCCACTCGATCTGTAAGTCCATTAAAGCTGATGATGTTATTTTTAAGTGACTTTTTAATTAGGAAACCCACTCCATATTTGCCAGGGGTTTGATTTATGTAGCACAAAATAAAGTTTTCGTATTCCTCTATCTTGTTCCCAGATCTTCTTACTTCTGATAAACCAATGATATGGTATTTTATTTCTTTGATTGCTTCCTATAGTTCTATTAAACGTTCGTATGAGGATAAAGTCCGAACATTGTATGTTGCGATAAATAGTTTGAGATTTTCTTCGTAATTATTTTTGGTGTTACTTGGAGGGTTTTGGTCTTGCACTCCCTCGGTGACCAGTCGTGGTGGGAGAGTTTTTGTTTAATTGTTACTTATGTATCTATTTGTTTTATCATTTGTGGTTTGATTTCTGGGTTCCTGGGTCGTTATTAGTTTTTTGGGGTACTCAAGTTTACTTCAGGTGCTGCCCTCTCGACGTAGTTTAGTATGTTAGGTCTAATGAAGTCTTTAGGGTTACATTTCATTTTCGATTGGGTCATACTACTTGTGGTTTTGGTAGTATTTATTGCCTTTTTTTGTGAAGATGTCTGGGGGAGCTTGAAGTTTATCTCTTCCTTTTCTCGCGGAACTTCTCGTTTTGTGGTTTAATTATTTATTTGTCATACTTTATATATGCAATGTTTCCTTTCTTTTTCTCCTCTTCTACTAGAGTCTTGAGCTGATTGCGTTTTTCCAAAATATCCTTTGGGTAATCTTCTTTCACATAATATATACCATGCGGAAGTTAAGTTTTTTTTTTGAGTATAAGGAATTTCTTCCATTGCGTTGTAAAGGAGATTACCACTGGACGATGTTTGTCGTTGACTTTTTGCCCTATTCTATATGCGTTTCTAATTTCTTCTCTGTCTATGTTCACCCCTATGTTTACTATGAGTTATTTAATGTTGTCTATTATGTCTAACTGGGATTTGTCCTTTTCCTGTATCCCAAAAAATACAAGGTTACTTTTGCGTTTTTCTTTTTCCACCTCCTTGAGTTTTCCTTCTAGTAGTAAAATTTTCTTCTTCAGGTTGCTATTTTCCCCGATGACAACGTTAATTTTTCGTCTATCGCTTCCATGACGATCTTAGTTACTGCTGTTGTTATTATTTTCGTTTGGTTCTTTAACTTTTCATCGAGTTTTAACAGCAATATTTCCATGCTTTTATCCATAATTTAGTTTTATATTTTGTTAATTTTTTTTGTGTTTAGTATGGTATCACTTTTTGGTTTGGTAGTAACTGATTTTCGTAGGCTGGAGCTATCAGTATTGCTATGACGACACTGTCTACGTCATTGTCACAGTCACTGTCAGAATGACATTTACAGTTGTTAGGTTGGTATGTCTGATATTTATGCCGATGCCCGATGACGGCAAATTAATATTTAGTTATGACGGTAGTTATTTATCTTATTTGGAGACAGTTTTTTAGAGTTTTTAGTTTATTGCACACACTATAACACTGATTTTCACTTTGTACGTTCTTCCTAAACAGTTTTTACATCGATTTAGTTTTTTTTTGCACTCAACTAGTACTGTTTGCACTGAGAAACAGTTTTTATTTTCGGAGCTCTGTGACGTGCGTGTTGACTATTTGACCACTGGAACCGGAAAAAAAAATCTTTATATATGGCTTTATATATTATCAAAAAGCCTTCAATACTATATTGCACACAAGTATATGAGAAAGTCTAAAGGAACAAGGAGTAGAAGACATATATAATATTAACATCATTTAAAAAGTGTATGAACACAATACAGGTAGAGTGAAGTTGGAAACTCTAGGCCCAAGCTTTGCAATAAAAAGGGGAGTGCGTCAAGGAGACCCGTTGTCTCCAAAAAATTTTATAGCCGTCCTAGAATCTGTTATAAGAAAACTAGACTGGAGTAAATTAGGGATCTACATAAAGGGAACCTATTTGAGCCACCTTAGATTCGCCGACGACCTCGTTCTCCTGGCAGAAACAAGCTCTCAATTACAGTATATGATACAAACCTTACATCAAGCAAGCACCAAGATAGGGCTAGAAATTAATACGAAGAAAACTATGGCAATGACAAATAGTTGGAAAAGACCTCTAAGAATAAATGAAAAAACGCTGGAATATGTAGAGAAATATGTCTACCTGGGAAAACTTGTAAGTTTTGAAAGACAAAACAGAAACTTAGAAGTAGAAAGACGAGTCCAATTAACTTGGAACAAATACTGGAGCCAAAAAGACATATTTAAAAGTAACATCCCAGTAGCCTCTAAAACAAAAATTATGAATACGTGTCTCTTACCTTGTCTGACATACGCATGCCAGACGTGGAAATTCACCGCAGACGTAAAGAGGAAGATAAACACCTGCCAGAGAGGACTCGAACGCAGCATGCTGAAAGTTAAAAAAATCGACAAGATTAGACATACTGCTATTAGAAAAATAACAAAAGCAAAAGATAGTCTCAGTCTTGCTATGAAACTTAAGTGGAGGTGGGCCGGGCACGTGGCGAGGATTACAGATAAAAGATGGACAAAAATATTAACTTATTGGAAGGGTCCACAAGGTAAACGGGCTAGAGAAAGACCTATAACACGTTGGGACGATGAAATAAAGGCCACAGCAGGCCAAAATTGGCTAGAACTGGCACAAGACAGAGAAAAGTGGCTTGGAGGAGGCCTTTACCCATTCAGGGGTTCGTGTAGAATGTAGAATCATTAGTTACTAAAATAGGATTAAAACAGTAATTATAAAAATAATAAACTAGCTGTAAATAAATAAGTTGTAAAATTAACATGTAACCTAGTTGTGTAAATCTATATGAAATAAAAGGCTTTTTTATTTTTTATTTTATTTTATTTTATTTATATAGTTTATTCTAAAAGTTATTGAATAACTGTTATTCACTTTTATAATCAATTCCTGAGCATGCAACATACTATTAATAACAGCTTCCAAAATTCGAACAACTTCTGAGTCAAAGTTCACACTTGTTCATAATTTTTTGGTATAATTGTTCATGAATTAATTTATTAGACTGAGTAATAACAATAATCGGCCAAGTGCGAGTCGGACTCGCGCAAGAAGGGTTCCGTATCTACCGCTACAGAACAAAAACAGGCCAAAAAATAAAATTTGTATTTTTGGCCTGTTTATGCAGATGCTATGAGTCCCGGGAAAGGACGTTGGACACTTTTTATCCCGGAAA
Organism: Polyommatus iphigenia; assembly: GCA_963422495.1. Taxonomy (NCBI): domain Eukaryota; kingdom Metazoa; phylum Arthropoda; class Insecta; order Lepidoptera; family Lycaenidae; genus Polyommatus; species Polyommatus iphigenia. Next base: position 20,000,709 of record OY730185.1, on the reverse strand, counting down.
AAAAAACGTTTCTTGCGTGCGATTAACAATTAATGGCACAACGAAGTTGCGGGCGTCATTTATTTTCAAAACGCTAACCAGTCAAAATTAGTTAACTGCAGTTGACTGTACAGTAATAAGTCACAGTGCGAGACGTTAGATCAGCGGTTTAAGCGGTGTTTAGCTTAACTTGGTTTAGCTTGTTGAAATGTTGAGCGAATATTGCAATAACATTACCATGCCACACTGAGAATCTGTTAGTATGCTATCCTGTAGTCTAGTTCCTAGTAATACCTAGATGTTATTATAATGATCACAGAGAAAAGTCAATATCGCAAAGAAAACTCTAACTACATACAATACAATAATCTAATAGCAAATAGTTAAGTATTGCTATTATATTAGATATCTTTAAACGAGCAATTCTTGTATATATATAATTGGAATCTCGGAATCGGCTCCAACGATTTTCATAAAATTTAGTATTTAGGGGGTTTCGGGGGCGATAAATCGATCTAGCTAGGAATCATTTTCATAAAATGTCATTTTACGTGTGTTTTTTGAATTTTTTGAATACCGAGCGAAGCTCGGTCATATAGCTAGTTAGATTTTATGTAAGGAACTCAAGTGTTTGATTCTTTAGGACCATACATACTATTACGATTATTTCTTATCAGCGCGAATATACTTAGTACATGGTGCGTGCAGTCCATAATTATGCATACCAATATTATAAATGCGAAAGTGTGTCTGTCTGTCTGTTACCTCTTTACGCCCAAACAACTGAAGCTTCGGTAAGAAGATTCTTTTAAGTCCCGGGAAAGAACATAATATTATGATACTTTTATTCGGGAAAAATGTACGGTACCCGCGGGAACCGTACATAATACCGAACCGTAATAATATAGGCGCTATCACAGGGTCACCGCAGAAACACAATTCCAAGTTGACCGAGTATCGTACAACTAAATTGCGTAGTTTCACAATAATTTAATAGGACAACTTCTTAATTTGTAGGTAATCGGAAAGGAATCGCGGTTCTTATACGATTGCTGTCCAATAATTAAGTAGTACAATTTAGTTAGAAAAATGTGCGAGCTCTCATAAGTCGTTATAGCTATTGGTATACTATGCGATTTAGTTGGCCAACTATGAAATTGTAAGTCTGCGCGGTCACTCTAAGTCTTATATTATTTCGATATGTTATACCTACATTATATTTTACATTTTACAACTGTTTAAGATAACCGCTGACCTGCGATAAGAGTATAGAGTGTGGTCTTTACAGTTGATCGATTGTTCGGTATGAGTAATTGCATCGTCTATATTCATTCAACTTGCAGAAAGCTTTGACTAGACTTAACTAAATTAGTATTTGTTTAAAATTATTCCTTATCTGGGCCTCTTTCTCTAGTAGAGTTTTGAAAGCAAAGTTAGATTAGGTATATCAATCGCAAACGACATAATATTATTGTTATACCTAACTAAAGAAATCGTTTTGTATCAAACCCCATACCTAATTCGGTCTTTCACATAAGTTTACCTAATTCTTTGTTAAATTACATTAGCTTAAACTCAAGTAAAGTTAATAATAAAAGTTCCATAACTAGTATTAGTTGGTGCAAAACCAATATCTATCTGGTGGATCGAACTGGCAACACGTTGAACAAAGGTTTCTTTTGAAAGCGGAGTTACAAGTAATATGCGGCGGATTTAATGCACGAACCGAACACCGGCGTATTTCGATGACGGAATATAATAATAAACACCCGCACGTGTTATTTTACCGACCGCCACATTGACAGCGGAAAGCGGAAAGCGATTTCTCTCTCGATTAATGAAGTACAATTATTATTTTTAACAAAAAATTAAAACCGACTTCCAAGGTAAAAACAATAATAACATCCTTATAATATGAACTAAAAAGTATTAAATAATTTTTCCTATCAAATAGTGCCTTTTTCCGAATTCGGCTAAAACTCAACTATTTCTGTACTCAATCTTCATCATTTTGAAGTCGGTACCAGATATAGCTGAATCTTCAGTCTGTCAAAATATTTGAAACATTTGTAACTGGCACCGACTCCAAAATTATGAGGATTGAGTACAGAAATAGTTGAGTTTTAGCCGAATTCGGAAAAAGGCACTATTAGATAGGAAAAATTATTTAATACTTTTTAGTTCATATTATAAGGATGTTATTATTGTTTTTACCTTGGAAGTCGGTTTTAATTTTTTGTTAAAAATAATAATTTCACTCTTTTTAGTTTTTAGTTACCTAGTAAACTATAGCGTACTATGTACATAGAATAATACACCTGTATTATATTATTCTACGTATCTTATTACAAGCTCACCGGTGAGCGAGACACAATAGAATAACAATAGATTTCCAAGAATCCACGATCGAAGGATACAAACTATTAGCAACGCACCTGCAGCTCTTCTGATGTTGCGAGTGTCCATGCGCGACGGTGGCTGCTTACCATCTGGTGACCCGTTTGCTCGCTAGCCCTTTTATTTAATAATAAAAAAAAAACAAAAAAAAAACAAATTATAAGTATCGTGCAGGAAACCGGTCTCGAACGCTTCAACTCCCAAGCGGCCACATTGTGGTGTTATACGAATTCGGACATCTATTAATAACTGGTCCCACTCGTTCGACTCGAGCGAAATATTTTGAATGTGAAGTTTTGAGAGTACACAAACTGTGTTACGCTCGTAAAAATCTCATAATTCGGTATTTTATTCGAAGATGAACTTTTCTCACATTCTGAGAATTGGGCCCCAGGTGCGCGTGGTCTATGGCGGTTGCATACTAAGGTATAATATTATATTTATCTCGATGGCCGTCGCCGCTGCAGCTCGGCCGCTAGTGCGCGCCCGGTCTGGTACCCGACCCCGCGCCGCGCCGCCGCGCCGCTCGCTTGACAGCCCTAGCAGATTGTAGCAAGCGAGAACGGCATGCATTGCAGACAGTTATTGTACTATGAACGCTAAACGCAATGCAAAAGGTTGAAATTAGGTTGTTTTCATGTGTTGTTGTGAGACAGGCATGTTACTTGTATTATCGAAGCAGCTTACTTCTCAGAAGTAATGTCAAATTTGTACCTTATGCTCTGGACTTAAGGCTGAATTTGTTATGTTTAATTCTGGTGACATTGGTGACCCTGATGTGGTAATGATGATGATGATGATGATGATGAATGTAATTTGCATAGTAGCATATGCTTTTAGTTATTAAACCAGCGCCTAAACCCCCAAACTTGTATCTATAAGGAATCCGGAGTTCTCTTAGTATCTTCGGAACCATAGTATACCTCGGTGCAAAATCTTGCGTTTTGGTAGCATATGCTTAGGATGCTTCTCATAAAACCAAAATCACCATATGTTTCCATATAAATTTCGAGGAGTTCCCTCGATTACTCATGGATCCCATCATCATTTCACCACTTTTGTGAACATGGTACCAAATTGGAGTGAAACCTAATACAACAAAACAAAAATTTCGAAAATCGGTTCACAAACGGCGGAGTAATCGTTGAACATACAAAAATAAAATTAAATAAAAAAGATATCCACAGCCGAACATATAACCTCCTCGTTTTTTGGAAGTCGGTTAAATAAAGTTACTTGATGATGCCTATAACATCGTTATTCGTTTACGCGGCAATTCGTTCGCGCTACATTAAAAAAAATGCGATAACTATCCTAATTCCACGCGAATACAGCTATAGGGATTGTTATCATAATATTCTGATTACTTAAATCTGGAGGACATAATATTTTGATAAGCAGAGTGCTTAGTCAAATTGCATTCGGTAGTTTCGAAAGCGAAGTTAGATGTAAAAGAAATATTATAGTTTTTGACATAAAACATCACAAGTGCCGTGCATTGAGATAATGTATACTTAATGATGTATAATGCATATCAAGTACGAATGATTTTAATGGTACTAACGGTAATAATTAAAATCTACCTGCACTAATGATATTGTGCGCGCCGCTCTAACTCGCACCACACCACTTCTGATGAGTCGAGTAACGTAAGCTTTTAAACTTTGTAAGCTTAAAAATGAAAAATGTGAGAACTGTTAACATATTATGTTTCAGCTTCTAGTCACATGCTTTTAATATTACTCTAAACGGTACGGCGCACTTTCAGAGTTTCAGACTTCAATATTTTAATTTGTCGACGTAGAGTATGTTGTTTTGCAACGTTTGCAAACTTAAAATTATATGTGTCTGAATATGTTTGTATTCATAAATAAACAGAATGTTTCTTTATACTTTATAACATAAATAATAATAATATATTATTCGTTTAACTATTTGTACAACATTTTTCCTGCTAACTATAATTACTCAGGTATATTTCGTACATTTCTTGTGCTGGTGATCCCTATGCATACACTTTTATTAATTGTAGCTATTTCTCCTATTATGATGAATTCTCCTGTATTATGCTGATTTTAATTCTTGTGGAAAGTTTGTCAACTTTGCCATTATCATGTCCTAATTAAACAACAATTTTTAACCGGCGTTTTTTAAAGATTTTGCAGTTAATATAGACATTATTCTCCATTTGTTTCATAATTCATTACTTAATTATTTTAATTATTAACATAATTATCCTTCTTTTACCAGAAATATTCTGTACTATTTAAATATTTATAGGTCGGCTTGCCAACCGATTTTAATTGTTATCTATGAATAAATTATGCGTATTTTTTCGCACCCAGCGAATCCAAACGATAATGATCCAAATAATTAATCCATAATCTCGTCACAAAGGCCTAATGGCATTTCCCAATTGAGTAAAACATGACGAGTGCCATTCCTCATTACACCGCAATTATGCGACACTTAGCATTTCAAAGGGCTAGACACGAATTACTGGTCTTTGACCCAGTCTGAAGTGGTCTTTCAAACGCATCAGGGGACAGGAGGACCATCCAAGTGGAATTGGGAGGATGATAGATAAAGTGATGTGTGCATATTTTTTTTTATAGTCTACGCAATACGTGGTATAATTTCTAGGTATATTTTAAAGTTAGGGTATGAATATGGCATATTTAATTACGTGTGTAAATGAATAGATGTTTTATATTTTGTAGATGCAGAAATATTTTTTATGTTAGGGTGGCATATTTAATTGCGGTTGTAAAGAAATATTACAAGTGTTGGAAATTTAAAATAATTTGTTACAATATGATGAATGATGAAATGCATAATTTAAAATTTTATTTTACAATTTTACATCGCTAAAGAGGAATTTGCTTTCACGTGTTGCTGAAATGAATATGGCTGGTTATTTATTATGTTGGTAATTTTTCATTTGCATGTTAAAGCTTTTTTTACTTTCGGTTATATATTATACCTTTTAATAGTTAATTAGAATTGTGAAAGTTTTAGAAAGCCTTATCAAAATTATTGTTTTGATTTTTCTTTTACTTTTTTGTACTAAGTCGTTGGAAAGATAATTCGAGAGATTGGTACAGTTAACCAGAATCAATTAAATATGTTTAGGTACTAATTTAACAAATTACAACGAAATAAAAAAGTAAAGCATACAAAAGTGATATAGAAATGATTTTTGGAAAGCGAGTCTGTCTATCTGTCTGATCATTTATTTTCAAAGCTAAAAACGCTATACCGCTTTAGAAAAACGGTATAGGGTAGAGACTAGAGATCACAGTATTTATTGTAATGATATTTTGTTGCGCTAACACTTTTACAAACGAATCTATGAACGAAGTTGCAAACATCTAGTAAGTAACCCACTAGGCTAAGTAACAACAGAACAAAAGTCTTCCAGTCCCAGTTCCCATTTGCATCCACGTCATCTGGAATTACGCGTTGAGGGCTCACAATAGCCACCGGACAATACCCCAGTATTGCGGACAAGACTGTTGAAAAATAACCAATACCGAAGACACAATGCCGGTAAGAATTATTGCGAATTGTTTCTTACTACTGATTGGTATACATTATACAACGGATAATATTAATGAATGATATAGGCTTTAGGGTGGATTATGTCCCTTGCTGGAGTTCCCCGAAAGCAACAGTGAACAGTGCTGGTAGAGTTAGTGTTTTTGTCACAGTATGGGTAATAAATGAAATTGGAGCAATTCTCATTATATAAACATGCTGTCTTACTACAAAAGATTTAAATACCTGTTGAACAGTTGATTAGAGAAAAATTCAGTACAAAATGGTCTCAAAACAACTTGTTAACAGATTTAGACGGTCTTACTACAAAAGATTTAAACACCTGTTGAACAGTTGATTAGAGAAAAATACAGTACAAAATGGTCTCAAAACAACTGTTCAACAGATGTTTAATCTTTTGTGGTAAGACCGTTAGTTTTTTGTGGTAAAACCGATAGAGTTTAAAACCAACTTTTTTGAGCTAGCTGCCTCGGTAAACGATAAAAATTGGACTTAATGTAACATATCACCCAGGAGTCAGGACCAGGAGTATAAAAATCAACCTGCCAAGAGCTTGGCAATAACGCCTAGCTGCAGGCGTTATTTCAAAGCTCTTGGCATGATTTAACCAAGGGTTTGACATGACAATTTTGTGTATGTACCCAACAGAAGTTGAAATATTTTGAGGTGGTTTTGAAATTAGATTTAAAAATTGCAATTTGCAAATTCAGAAGTGTCAATATTGTACACTTTTGAGTGTCAAATAAATATATCATGCTAGAAAAATCTTCCCAACTTGCACCGAAAACAGGAAAAAATCCTTGCTAAGCTGCAAAGGCTGACGTAAAAAGTCCCTTATTCCCCCAGGTCAGTCACGGCAACGTTTTTAAGATTTCTAATCATCTAATGGAGTAATTTCTTACGAGTCACACAGGGGACTGTCTTTCATAAAAAATCTGAAGACCATTTGATCCGTTCCCACGACTTTTAAACGTGAAGTTTAATAAGGGACTTAAACAGAGGGGCGTAGCATGGAGCTCTGGTTTTTGTACGCGATAAAAATATCGTTCTGTTGTAATTATTTATTACCAATCCTGTCAAAACGATATGGATGTTGATGCGTAAGTGTATTCGGCAACAACATTTTATCCCTTAACTTCATTTAAAAAAATTAGGGCAGTGTAACCGTGAACAAAATGTATGAATGTATTACCATATGAATTATGATATATTATATCACGTTTTCAAACCGTATTATATTATGAAGAGGTCGCCAACAATTTTGTGTCAGTCGTACTTTCACATGAAGGTAAAGTATTTTAGTTTAATTGCAATAATTATTGTGAGTATAATGTTTTTTGTGCAAACGTCGCAGTCAGGATGGCCGAGCGGTCTAAGGCGCTGCGTTCAGGTCGCAGTCCACTTCTGTGGGCGTGGGTTCGAATCCCACTTCTGACAGAAACTTTTTTGACCGTCAATGTTAAATTGGGGAAATTGATTCATACTTTATAGGCAGATTACGTACCTACGTAATCTGCCTATGAGCCCAAGCTCAGTTAACAGAAAACGTCTAATGCTAAGTACTCACATACGGTTTTGCTCGATAGTTTTACTCCGAATCGAAGGCAATGACATATTTGACATATTTAATTCCATCGGGCCGGCTCGAAGCAAGCCTTCGAGCTGTCAGTTTTGCGGTCCACACGGTGGTTATTGCTCGATTTGGAGTAAAACTATCGAGCAAAACCGTATGTGAGTACTTAGCTTAACATTGACTTTACATAAACCGACGGAGTAAATAGTACCTAATGAAGGTTCGTCACCTGGAAAGATAAATAAACTCACGCTAATTATAGAGATTTGAGAGTGTGCATAATAATTATTGTTCTTCACCAAGAAACCACTGAACCGATTTTAATTATTATTTTGGTCACAGAATACATATTAGTTTAATACTTTAGTGTGGTGGTTTGCATTAATTATTCAATAGGCTACTTTTTAGTCCCAAAAGCTTAAGTGGTCCCTTAGGAAATAAGTTAAGTTTAACTTGAGGTAAAAGCTAGTAGAGACTATAGAGGACGTTATCATAAAAACATCTATTTATTTTGTTCACGAAATCTTGTAGCGCCAAAAATCTTTACCTAACTTGCCTTAAGTTCCTAGGTCTAAATCCAGTAAGTAACAAGTGCATATTGTTACAATGACACTTACAGCATCCGGTCTCTTTGATCGGCCACGTGTTTCCGGTGTCGCGTGCCATTGCGCTGGTCAGTTATTGCTTTTCCAACTACCCACCAACACTAAACCTATTTACAAGCGAAAACAAATCTTATGTTGGTCCCATAAGGTTGGTTTTACCTTAGCACAAAATAAGTCCACTTTTGGTTATGATTTGAACTTAAATAGGAATTTTATTGTTTACACCGCGCAATCGAAGCTATAGCCTATTTAACTTGTTGACTAACCGAATATTTATTTGTTGTTCTACGTTATTGAGTCTGTTTTGTAGTCGTTTTCGTGGTAAGTATAAACTTTTACATGCACTTATCCGTTGTTGTTTATATTGCAGTTTACGGTCGCACTGGTACAAAGAGCTATTTAGGAAAATATTTAATAGGCAGATGCCGCAGGCGAACCTATCACCTTACCTACGCAAGTTTTTCGGGTTATGTTAAATAAGTATGTTAAGTCCAGTCGAAAGATGACGAATAACGTGGATCTGCCATTTTTCTATTTATCAACTTCCATGGGCGCCGGCAGAAATAATTTCCAAGGGGTGCAGATTTTAGTTTTCTTTCTTTTCTTTTCTTTTTACGAACAACATTGACTGTCTATTTACGTCAACAGAATACATTTCACAGGGGTGCAAGTGGCACTGCCGGCGCCCATGTTAACTTCTCTACATATATGAAATAGAGATGTTTGATTTATAATTTAAATTATAATATTCTACAAGATGATGCCAACAACTCCGTTGCGCCGAAATTCGACTATCGCGCAGGAACCGTACATTTTCCGGGACAAAAACTATGCTATAATATTCCTTTACTAGTCCGTAGAGACTAGAGTATCTCCATATTATTTAGACACAAAGAAAAGCAGACGTAATTTCGCTATTATAATGTAAGTCAGGATAATTGTTATTTAGATGCACTTATTTAAATGGATGTATCGAGCTGCATTATAATTTAAAGCATCTGTATTTGTGGGTTTCGAACCCGCTGTACTTCTATCACAAATCCCTTTATAAGATCTCTCAGCTCAGCACAGACTCAGCGTCATATGCCTGTCATCATCACGTGATTAGCATAATTTGAACAAAATACCACACTATAATCAATTTAAATTTCAAATGCGTGATAGGCACGCTGCTTGAATTCATAAATGAATAATTTGTTCAATAATTATTACAATTCAATTTCCCAAATTACATTGTTAATTAATACAATAACTGTAATAACAGCTCTCAATTTCGAGTGCAGCTTAATACGAATGATTGTAGCTTTTTATTCTAGAATCATAATATTCTGTATACATAATATCAGTCTCAAATAGGCTATGTGATGGTTTTTGATGATTTTATTGTTCGAATATCATAGGTAATATTCTAACAATAAATTGTTTAATATGTTAAAACGAGTATATTTTTTGTATATTTAGTTGTAAATATACAGCTCTTTGTCTCTTGCTCTCTTCTCACCTTTCTTTTTCTTCTTTCTTTCTTACCTCTCGATTGAAAAGTCCGACTTCTTCTATGTCTTGTATAATGCACATTTTGATTTTTTTATAATATTATACCTACATTTAAAATATCATGTAACCGTCAAGAGTCATCTATTTCAATTTGCATTTAAATTTTTGCCAAAATTGAAATTCGCCATAAACTGACCTTTATTTTATTAGTCATAAAGCTTGAATCTTCGTTAGATGTTTCAGAGATGTTATCATAAGTCTTGCTCCTCCGGAACACAAGTTCAGAATCATTTTACATCTAACAGAACCCTTATACAAACGACATAAGGATGAAAATGGGAAGTCAGGCTAAAGCTCTGGACGTAAAGTCTTTACGACCCGAAATAATCTTCAGATTATCCAGCCTTTATTACTATTACGATTTTGGAAACTGTCTTGGATTTCGTATCTTAATTTATGTGCTACGCTGAAAGCTATGTACACACTGTGCCTTTTGTTGTTCATTAAGAGCATGCTGCATGCATCATAGCGCAGTCAACAGCGCACGTGAGGCATGCCCGCGACGCATGCCCTCTGACCATATCCAAAACTTTCGTTTTGTTCTTTTTTTTCTGGAATTTCTTATGACCAAATAATACGCACATATTCCACCCAGTAAAATGTTCTCGTCGCACATTTTTTGAATGCGCCAATACGAAAGTTCAATGAAAGAAGATGACGAAAATTGAAGATGAAAGTGCACAGTGAGGACATAGCTAATGGTCCAAATCACAGAACTTTATGTTAACGAGGAAATCAGTATGAAATTTTATGTCCAGCAGGTTTTTTTTTTAATTAATTTATGAAGCCCCAAGCGGCCACATCCGGCCGCGATAACAATGAAAAAGCTATTGTGTCTCGTTTTGCCACGACTGATGGGTTAAGGTGCATTGGGGTAACTTCGGAAGAAAAAAAAATGGGGATATTTCGAAAATGGCAAATAATTACCAAACAGAAAGTAATTTTGTGCTCTGGCCACATTTACCGAGACGCCAATTTAATCACCTCCCCCGCTTCCTTTCCCTCGAGCCGTCTGCTGGGAGTGCGTGTGCGCTAAGTTAATTTTTCTGCGCCAAGTGCAATTTTATGATTTTTTGGGATTATCGAAATTACCCCGTATTGTTTTACACAGAAATTAGGTAAGTTACGTAATATTTTGTTTGTTTTAAAGAAGCTTTGACGTTTTTTGCTTTCTTAAGAATAGGTAATGTTGCTCTAGCTATGATTTTTAACAAACATTCTAAATAACCCCAGTGGGGTAAATTTGTTAACGTAATTTCCCCAATAATTTTTCATAGTCTTTTGCAGGGGTGCGCAACATATAAAATATGTACCTGCCTTTAACAACAAACATAAACGAATGAAAATACAGAGTCCAAACTTGACTCGACTCGTACAAATCATGTCGATTTTCGAACAATTTTTATTTTTGTTAATATTTAAAAAAAAAACAGTTTTAAAGATTACCTATAGTCCGGGTTCCCAAAAACATTTTTTTTATTACTATCCAGCAAATGTTTCGTGAGTAGCTTTATTTTGATAAGACATTTTAGGTATTAAATAAATACAATAATATCTAGTGTTGGCTTTTTTATCGTTCTTATCTATTTACTTCTTTGCTCCAAATGTTGAGGACATCTGCGTCCCCGATGGGGTAATTTCGAAAATTTTGCAGTCTAAAACTTAGTTTGGTGTCTTCTATGGCTTGTATGCATAATGTTTTTGTATGGGGTAAAATAGAATAAAAATAAATGTGTGCCTTAAGAGGCCGGGTACCCTTGGAATTTCTCATACAAACGTAATTCCAAAATCATTTTCTCATACGAAAATATTTAACATGTTTGAGTTATTTTTCAGTTTATGATAGTAATTACCTAGGTTCCTACACAAAAATTTACTTCAAAATATTTAAACAAAAAAAATATTTTTTTAAAATTTTTTTTTAGTAAATTTACTACTAAATATTTAAACACTAAAAAATAGAGTAAAACACTAAAAAATATATAAATAAATAGTAAATTTACTACAAAATATTTAAACTCTAAAAAATATTATTAGTACTTAAATATTTTGTAGTAAATGTACTATTTATTTATATATTTTTTAGTGTTTTACTCTATTTTTTAGTGTTAAAATATTTAGTAGTAAATTTACTAAAAAAAATTTCAAACAAAAAAAAAATTTTTTTGTTTAAATATTTTGAAGTAAATTTTTGTTTAGGAACCTAGGTAATTACTATCTTAAACTGAAAAATAACTCAAACATGTTAAATATTTTCGTATGAGAAAATGATTTTGGAATTACATTTGTATGAGAAATTCCGTGTTAAATATTTTCGAATGAGAAAAAGAGGTAGTTATACCAGAATCCGTAAATACTTTTGAACTAAAAAAGATACAATTCACTTGGAAATATGTTTATTATAACTAAAATGTTAGAGTTATAGGTAAAAATATATACAAATTCGTCTTCTAAAGTTGAAACAATGACACAATAGCTCACTCTTCCAAAAACTTTACGAGATTACCCCAATGCACCTTATAAAATTTGGGCCCGTCTATGGGCTGTTCGCCCATATCCTTTTTTTGTTATTTTATTATTTAGATTTTTCGCACCAAGGATAATTGAAATAATATTATTAATTTTATGTTCAGCAGGTTAGGCTCGTGCTATAGAATCAGAGCGTATAGAATCAGGCGTGGGCGTGTGGGCGATGTGGGCCACCGCCTACGGCCTCGCCCCAAGGACCACAATGTTTTTTTAGGATTAACGATTTTTGATACTCAATTTTTTTCTCTCAACAAAATCCGTCCTCTTGGGTCTTGACTCTTGCCCCGCCACTTTAAATAATTATATACAAATTTACACCAAAATATTATTACCTTTTTTCTGTTTCGGTACTCAGGAACTCAACTTTTTTGTACTTGGTTCCGTCTTATCGAAATTCAATTTTTTTTCGTGACCCTCGTTTCTATTGCAATTGCAATCAAGTCAATACCTACGGCAATTATTGTTAATATCAAGAATTTAAAGGGTGTATGAATTGTTTGGCAATAGGGGCGCAACCCCAATTAGAAATATTGTCAATAATATTGTACATCTATTAAAGACGTTTTGCCTTTAAAGCCAATGGGGTAGGTGATATTTAGTTTTGGATGTGAAAATCTTCTTTGACGGCATTGCAAACTTTTTTTGGGATTAGTCATGGGTACCTAAACATTAAACTTGCGTCCGACACGTAACCTTAATGGAAATTCGTAAGAAGAAATATATATTTTATTAGTTGGCAAGTGGCGCGGCGTAGGATTTTTAATCGCGTACAACAAACTTTGAAAGAAAACCCATAACAAACCTCTTAACTTTTGTGTTGTTTTTGATTTACAGGTTAAGCAACATAATTTAGTAGGGTATGTCAACATACTTTAGACAAACCCATCTGATAGATCACGACCGCGAAAATGATGTCCGGATAACATCATCATAGTCAGCTATGATTCAATTTCTCTTAAGGTACTATGAGAGAAGTTGATTCCTATCATAGAGTAATAAAATATATATTCCTATATAAATCCTAGGTAGATGGGGGACCTACGTAGTTTGGTCGCGTTACGTTAAACCCAGCCGGACAGATCACAAATATTACGAATTAACATTGAATTGACACAGGATCCGACCAAAATACCACTTTGGTCTGTCAACTGCCTAGAAATAAATTTCCTCGATGGTACATTTTAATCTGGAAAAATATTTTTTTATAAACTAAGATTTAAAATAATATTATGTACTTAAATAAACTTTTTTCTGTCGAATTACCGTGCTCCGTGTCTAAACTTGGACCACAGTTACGGAGTACCTACTATTATAATAAATATTCTGTGCCACAGTTTAAAACTTTGTTTATCAAAGCGCCATCTGTTGGGTAGTAGACGTACTATATCACTGACTGAATTTGTATTCAAGTTCTTTCTTGCACCGCTAGAGGGCAACACTAGTTCTTTGGTACTATAATAATTGAGAACTAGATGGCGCTGTGCACACATTTTTCATTTTGAAAATTAATAAAATCGGTTAAAAAAAAGGTTTAACCGATTCTAAATTCTAATATTTTTAATAGCATCTTGTTTAATTTGATCTATTATTATATTGTAAAATATAATATTATAATGTTGTAATAATATGGCAATAATCTAAAATAGTTGTCCATTTACTTGCCTTAGCTTACACTAAGGCTTAGTGACTAAAGCGAAGAGCATAAACTGTTTATTAATTAAATAATATGAAATATACCTAGTACCTACCTTCAATGCAATTTGGTTAAAAAGTAATAATGAAATAGCTATTATAGTTTTTTTTAGTTACGGTCTGTTTGGCAATAGTTGAACAAACTGAAAAAGTTTGAAGTTACAAAATCTAAATTTATCGTGAATAAATTCGTAATCATTAATCGTTCTTGAGCAAAAGCCATGTAAAAATAGGTCGGAACGAAACCCTGCGAAGAAAATCTCTAAAACAATTCGCAAGAAAAAGGAAAAAGTGAATTTTCTCGAGTATTTCGAGACTCGTCAGTTGCCAGTCGGCATCTTAAAATTTTCTTTCATCTTCAAGATTAGACGAAGACTGAATTTCTAAGCAACTGAGCTAAGGGAAAATTATTTATTGTCTTATCTTGAATGTTCGAAGTATTTTAAAATGTTGTTATCAGGTAACTAAGGTACTAAGTCTTTACTTACAATGTTTGTAAGTACATATTATATTAATTACTTAGTTTGCAGATAAAATCTTTGAAACTTTGAATCTTGAATCTTGAACTTAATCAATAGTAATGTTTTCGTAGGTAAGTACGTATATAATTGCCGATATTTTTGGATTAGGTCTAGACAAGAAGTTATAATGTATAAACAACTAATTTAACCCTTTCGGACCTGTTGGTATGTATATGTCCCATACTTCAGATGACTGTTGGGACATATCATCCCATGGATATGTAACTGAGGACTGAGGCTCTAAATTTACTTTATAAATGGGATTATACATCCCATATCGTAAATGGATCTTCACTTTATACATTGACAATGGTAGTTTTTGTCTGGCAACATTATTTTTTAGTTTGTGGTAATTTATAAAGGACACGGAAAAGACGTTACACTTTTGATAAAAGATTTAAATTGTTTTAGGGCTGTTTTCAGGTAAGTTTTTATATCTATTACGTTCTGTAAGCCAATTAATTTATGCAAAACATTGGGATTTTGATACACAATTTTGATTATGGGACACTGGATCCCATCAGTCTTTTTTAAACTTACTTAACGAGATTGAAGGAGATTTCATTGCTATATGCGGATTTACAATTTCTATGGAAATACTGCTTTTGCTGCGTCTGTATGATTGTGTATTTGTTTCAGAATGTCTTCAAAACGCAAAATTATAAAAAAATCGCTGAGAGAAGATGCGTGTAATAGTTTTTTATGTAAAAACTGTTTTGCATCATTTCACCTTTCCTGATGCCCATATTCTTCTCTCAGTATTTTGCCTTCTGCTCCCGTTTTTTTTAATTCATATAATTTTTTATAGTCTTAAAATACTAAGCAGACATAATGTTTTTTAATTACATTCAATAAATGGTAAATATAACATAATTGTTTCATTTATAAAATTAAATTTATAATACTTCCAAAAAATATATGGAAAACCTACTCAAATACAATGGGTTTCAAGACTGATGGGACATATTGTCCCATGGTTAAAAGTCTAGATTTCAGCCATAAGAAAAAGTCTAGATAGTTTTTATAGTAATCTTATTTCAATATAAGTATTTTACAACGTTGTAACGCGTGAAGATTCATATTTTAAGATTCAGTCTAAGAACTGTAGCCGTAGGCCGAACCGAAAGGGTTAAGATTAAAATTTGTTGTGTTAGGTAGAACCCGTTTTTTAGGTTCTTTGACATTTGTGTTAATTCAACGACGTTGTTGATTGGTCAATGTAATTATGTCATAACATATTATTACCTATAATAACCCAATCAAAATTGCTAGGGAATAGATGACCTCCTCTCAAAAAACTTTAGAAACTGGGTATAAATTATATAATACTGGGTATAAATATAATTAATATTATAATGCTTCAAGCCCCAAGCGGTCGCATGCGACCGCGATAACAATATAAATCTATTGTGTCTCGTTTTTTCCACGATCGAGGGAATATAAATAAAAATGAATTTTCAATTTTGTAAGTCTCTAACTCTACATCGGCTGAACTGATTTGGCTAATTTTCGTCTTGAAATATTCATGAAAGTCCAGGGAAGTTTTCTATTAGAGGGAAATGATACAAAGTTCACCGGGTTATGTTGTTAGTATATTATATTATACAAACTTTTAAATTCAAATCAAAATATCTAAAAATATATAAACTTGTCAAATAACGAAAACATAGCCTCGTAGACGGTAGACAGGAAAATATATTTAATTTAGGATCAAGTCCAAACGATAGCGAGACGTCGCGAGATACAAATTTTCTTTTCTAATTACAATAAACGTATTTACACACCAAACACCCTGAAATATTACCCATTTCACCCCCAAACTCTGAAATCTTGTTGACAGTCTGTAACTCATTAGACGAACAAACAGACGAGCAGGCACGGTGACAGATGTTGGAGTTATTTTTATTATTACTCTGTGTGCACACTTAGTAACTTTACATCTATAATTAATATTATAAAGCGGAAGAGTTTGTTGGTTTGTTTGTATGTTTGAACGCGCTAATCTCAGGAACTACTGGTCCGATTTCAAAAAAAGTCTTTCAGTGTTGGAAGGTGAAGGCTATAGGCTATATTTTATCACGCTTAGACTAATGGGAGAGAAGAAATAGGGGAAAATGTGGAAAAAATGGGGGAAATTATTTGAAAGGGCTTATCTCACGAACTACTGGAACACGGAACGTCTAGTTAAGTATACGTATTGCCACCTCGGCAAGACTATGATCATAAAGTATTATCATTTATCTGGTATAAGTTATAACAGAATATTATAAAATGTGGAGAAGGAGCTTGTGTACGAGTTAAATATAATAATTTATTTTTAAATATCATTCAAATATTAGAAATTTACGATCTCGTAAATA
Organism: Polyommatus iphigenia; assembly: GCA_963422495.1. NCBI lineage: Eukaryota > Metazoa > Arthropoda > Insecta > Lepidoptera > Lycaenidae > Polyommatus > Polyommatus iphigenia. The sequence continues at coordinate 19,983,941 of OY730185.1, read as the reverse complement.
TGAAAAACCGACTTGATACTTTGATGAACAGCTTGTTAGCAGTACAAGCAATCGGGCTATTTCAAAGGTCTGCTCTTGCACGTGTGACTGAGACTTGTTATTGTCAGATCAGCGAGTAGCTATTTTACATTATCCATAAAACGGAGAGTATAATTAACCAGGTTTTGACGATAGATCCAAAAGTAATATGTGTGGCCTATTATAGTGCTTTCATTGTTTTAATTTGAGCGCAAATTATAATAGCGTTTACAAAGTTTTCATTCATTTAATTTACCATCTTTGGCTGCAAATTAATTGGTTTCATGAATTTACTGGTCATTTAATAAAATAGTCTATCATAAAGTGACATTTTAATTGAATTTCTGTCGGTCGCGATTAGCCGCGGTAAAGATCGGAACGGCACCTTCAGTTTATCTCCACAGTTTATATATACTTTCGTATTTCTACCGTGGCCGTGCTAGGGCAACAGGGAAGGTTTATAGTGGGAAGTAATACGAAGTTCATCGTGGCATCTTGTATGAAAACAACGTTTTCCGAGCAGTACATGTACCGGTATTATGACGTCACCAAGTGCGTACACACTCGTAATTTACGGCGCTGTTTGATGCTCCGAAGGTGTTTTTGTTTGCAGTGGGATATATTTTGACAGATGATTCCACGCAAATTAGCCGTGAAATTTAATAATTCCGCGTTCGGTAATGTAAGGGGACCACAGGACAAGAGATGTCTCAAGTATTTATGTAGGCACCGGGTTAAAGTTATTCAAAATTAAATGGCGTTCGCGACTCTGTTGTGCCAAAATTAGTTTATCGCGCGGGAACCGTACATTTTTCCGGTATAAAAAGTATCAATATTCCCAGGACTCAAAGTATCTTCGTGCCAGATTTCAGCAAAACCGGTTTAGTGGTTTGGGCGCGAAGAGGTAGCAGACAGACACACTTTCGCATTAATAATAGTAAGGATACGTGTTTATAAATAACTACTACTTAATTATAATAATTGAAATGTAGTATCTAATAAAAAGTAGAAGAATTGGGATTTGGATATTAACTTTGAAATAAAATTTGGAAATAGGAGTTGACATAAAGTAGAGACAAACAAAAGATTACCCGAATAAGGCCTAGCCAAAGGAAAAGTTACTTTAGCTTGGTTGGTTTAGTCTAGAGTCTAGACTTTGTCAGTCAGCTATGAACATGATATTGATGGTAATTTTTAGCTCTATGTTCTGTACTTATAAATAAAAATGAATTTTAATTGTTTTATAAGTTGAGAAGGGCTGAACCGATTTGGCTTTAGTATTGAAATGTACATGGAAGTCCATGGAAGATTTATAGGTATTAGGAGAAAGTGAGACAGACGAGTTTCACCGGATCTTGAAGGTCATCAAGGTAATTTTATGAATAACCTTATTTATTTCGCTATAGTTACATGTTTTGATACTTACTAAATAGTAACTAACACGTATGACGTAGTAATAAACTTAGCCACGTAATCCGTCGCAGAGCCAGAATATTAATAAGTGTTGCCGCCGCGGGCGGGCCTCATATTATGACCACCGCTACTATGAAACTATTCTACTTAACAATACTAGACTTGGTTAAGTCTACCAGTTTGGATTATTAGATTGTCATATTATTATACATCTTGGAAGGGCCGACGAAAGAAACATTGGTGCACAAGACACTAGAATAGTATGTAGAGTTGATTTTGAAATATAAGAAACTAGATGACGCCCGCAACATTGTTGCGCCAAAACTCGTTTATCGCGCTGGAACCGTACATTTTTCCGGGACAAAAAGTATCCTATGTCCTTTCTCGGGACTCAAAGTATCTTCATGCCAAATTTCAGCAAAACCGGTTCATCAGTTTGAGCGTGAAGAGGTAACAGACAGACAGACAGACACACTTTCGCATTTATAATATTAGTATGGATATGGATGCGTATTGGGCATTTACTGTTTCAGCTAACATTCTTTACCAATCCTATCAAGAAACTTGCCTAATAAATTAATCGCAAAAGCAATTTTTGTGAATTAGAGATATATAAATATAGTGTAGCAGGGTTTTTTTTAATGTAATAAGGGGGCAAACGAGCAAACGGGTCACCTGATGGAAAGCAACTTCCGTCGCCCATGGACACTCGCAGCATCAGAAGAGCTGCAGGTGCGTTGCCGGCCTTTTAAGAGGGAATAGGGTAATAGGGGAGGGTAGGGATGGGAAGGGAAGGGAATAGGGGAGGGTAGGAAAGGGAATAGGGTAGGGGATTGGGCCTCCGGTAAACTCACTCACTCGACGAAACACAGCGCAAGCGCTGTTTCACGCCGGTTTTCTGTGAGAACGTGGTATTTCTCCGGTCGAGCCGGCCCATTCGTGCCGAAGCATGGCTCTCCCACGTATAAATATTATTATAATTCTTAGAAATATCAACTGTCCTACATATAATAATAATAACATTACTTATACTAAACATACGTAGCAAATGTGTCTTTGCTACAAGCCCAACTAAAGTTTTAAACAAAACCTTTGAACCAAAGTCTGCAAAGTTCAGCGAATAATTTAAAATCTCAGAATAAATAAGGACAGTTAATCATTTGAGAGGAACCATTTATGTCTCTTATGTCTCATACGCGATTTATGTCTCTATCCCATCGTGGCCACAGAAAAAAGAAAAGTCGCGAATCTGTTAGCAAATTAGTGTCATAAATAAGCCCGGCAACTTCGCGCTTCCACGCCGCAACATCCTTATTCTGGAGAGGCATATCGCGATGTAGCGATGCGGCAGCGAGATCGTTAATGGTATGTGATGACTTATGGTTTAATTAGATTGCGTTCAATAGTTTCGACTTTCGACAAAAGAAGTTGAGGTCTCATAATAATATGGTGTCGCTTTGTAAAATGGCGCATACTCAGGAATAGTCAAGTTTTAAAACTTTACTATTTCTGAGTATGTACCCTAATTTGATAAAGAATAGAATTCAGATGCTAAATGTGTATTTGGTAATACTAATAAGTAATTAGGTATCAAAATATGTTTTTCTAGTATAATAATTGTGTATCAATAAGAAGCTCAAGGCTTAATAGTATAGAGGAGAGGATTAGGAGGAATAATAATATTGTAACTTCGAAGTTCGAACAACTAAAAATATTCTTAATGATCAAGACTATTATTGCAGAATAACCGTTGTCGAGTGCAATTTGTCGAGTCGGACGTTTGGGCGCGCGCGGGAAATGGGCGTATTTGTCTTACCTGTTTGCATCTCCGACTTATGACTCTGCCCCGGATAAATTACATCCTGCATTATTAAACCGTTCAGTTCTCCGGCATTATCACGCTATTTCGTTTGCAATTAAGCTGCGAGAATTAGGTCAGGAATAAGACTTCGTTTCGACAATCATCATTCCTTTCCTAAAGAATAAATAATAATGCTTGGTATAGATTTTTAAGCCGAAATGCTTTCTACATCTTTTAATTTCGTCATTTTCTTGGTTGTGCTTGTCAATTAAATGATAAGTAGACTTAATAGAAATATAAGTAAAATTTAAATTAAGTTTTGTGTTTGCAGTTCCTCACCGCGCCTAGTGGGTTCTGAAGCCTCATACAAACTGAGCCAGCATGAAATAGAAGCACTGAATGTGGTAAGTAATTAGATTTTACAAACTATAAAATTAATGCGTGATTAGTGCGATAAAAGAATTTTGGCGCAACGGACTTGCAGTCATCATAGTCTGGTAACAATAATATTTATGTAAATTTTCCCCCAAGTGTTGGCAAACTTATGAATAATCAGCAAATGAATTGAATAATATTATTATGGTCGTGTTACAATGATACCAAACATTTCCTACTCAAGATGCACTATTGACAATAGGGTGTTGAAATTTATAACTACTGAATTATACATGCCGCCAGGGGCGCTAGCTGTTGGCGCGAGATTAGCATGCATTATCATAAGCCTGCTGCGGTGATAGGCACCAAAGGTTTTTTATCTCTGTTATTGCCGGCGCCAGCGAGCATCTTGAGGAACTATGATAACGATTAATGATAGTCCATTGAAAAAGTGTTTCAATAATTAAAGCTACAACCTGGCTACGTAAAAAATATAGAAAATTTAACAAAAAGAATAGCTTATGTCACTTGTGGCATTATCACCAATCTATTGACACCTCATTTGTTAAAATCGAACCAAGTAGCCACTACGAGGGTACCTACATAATATAAAGATACTAGCGACCCTCCCCGGCGTCGCACGGGTATAAAATATAGGGGAAGGGGGCATGATGGGGTATCTAAGGAAAATACCAAAAATACAGTATTAATCATTACGTTTATTATGCTTATTTATTTATGGCACAATGTCTTATTTATCTGACTACAATTTGGCCATAGTATTTGGGAGATGAACTTATAGCATTTTTTTTAAATAAATTATTAATAGGAGCTTTCGAAAAACCATCTTGCCCCTTACCATGGGGTAAGATGGGGTAATGAAAATGGGGCAAGATGGGGTAAGCTAATCCAATCACAATAAATACAAATATGAATTTCTTGGGTGTTTTCATAATCCACACCAGCACAACCATTGTGAGCCCAACGTCCACAAAGCTGACAGCCTACCAAACCTTCGGATGATTTCAGAAAACCCAATGCCCCGTCTTACCCCAAAGACTGGCTTAGAACGCGTGAACTCCCACTCAATGTTTCTGTCGCGCTGACGGTTGATCGAGTATAGCTTCCTATTGGCCTATTGCTCTCTGTTCGCAAGAGTCTAGTTTCTTGTATCTTGCGTGACCCCATCTTACCTCGCGTCCCCGTCATGCCCCCCCTTCCCCTATAGCCACTGAAAAAATGATTAAAATCGATAGCCTATGATCCTTCACGTGGTCAACTTCTTATCTGTGCCAAATAACATAATAATTCCTCTAGTAGTTCGCGAGATAAGCCCTTTCAAATAATTTCCCCCGTTTTTCCACATTCTCCTATTAGTCTTAGCGTGATAAAAATATATAGCCAATAGCCTTCCTCAATAAATGGGCTATCTAACACTGAAATAATTTTTCAAATCGGACCAGTAGTTCCTGAGATTAGCGCGTTCAAGTTAGCCCTTTCAAATAATTTTCCCGTTTTTTCCTCATTTTCCTCTATTTCTTACCTCCTTTTAGTTTTAGCGTGATAAAATATAGCCTATAGCCTTCCTCGATAAATGGACTATCTATCACTGAAAGAATTTTTCAAATCGGACCAGTAGTTCCTGAGATTAGCGCGTTCAAACAAACAAACTAACAAACTCTTCCGCTTTATAGTATTACTAGCTGTTGCCCGCGACTTCGTCCGCGTGGACTTCAGTTTATAGTGCGCGGTGTAAACCAAATTGGAGTCAAATTTAAAAGCTTTTTAAAACCTTGTATGGGTACCAGGGTTTTAAAAAGCTAAATCCAGGTTAAATCAAAAGACTCAAAAACAGTTGTGTTGTGTGCACATAATGTTTCATTTTTTTAAATTAAACTTTATTTATGCCAAATTTTAAAGCTTATTTAAACTATAACTATAACACAACTTTACCCATAAAATATTTATCATTGATAGGTTTAAGGTCACTGCATAGATAAAGTACTGAGTAGTGAGTTTTATAAAAACGTGTATAACAATCGAAAGAATCGGAAAAGGTAAGTTAAGATGGTACCACCAACTCTGATAGAAAGACGTATGAGTAAGCGCTAGCGCGATCTAGGCGACATTTAGCGCCATTTGTTATGAATTATTGGAACTAACTTAATTTGAACAAATTTACGCATAAACACCCCCTTACAACCCCTTTTTCCAGTAAAAATTTGCCTATGTCCTTTTTCAGGCTTTAGACTATCTGTGTACAAAATTTCATTACAATCGGTTCAGTAGTTTTGGCGTGAAAGTGACACAGACAGACATACAGACAGAGATACTTTCGCATTTATAAAATTAGTATAGATAGTATAAATTATTCACCAGCTGCAGGGCCGGTCATAATCTTCGCTACTGCACACCCCCCCCCGCCTTGGTAGCGCCCACTTCGAAACGGGCGTAAATCGTAATTTTTAATTTCGTCATAACTTCTAAACCAAACGTCCAATTTTAATCATTCAAAGACCAAATATTATCTACACAAACTGTACTTAGTGAAGATATAATTTATTTTGATAAGGATTATTAGCATGAGTAAAATAAATGCGTTTAAATGTAGTCCCAAAAAAAATCAAGATTTTTAAATAAAAAAATGGTTGTTGCGCCTCACTTGACATAGGTAGGTATAGTGTGTCGCGGACATTTTTGTAGATATTTATAAGATCTACATTTACTTGGAACATTGTATGGTTCTATCTTTTATAGTTTAGGCAGCGTACGCAAAATACGTAACTTTTCTGGTTGATTTTTTTCACCTTCTGTCAGAAAAACCCAAATATCTTACGGAACCCTATATTTTCCAAAATAAAAAGTAGCCTATGTTACTCGTAAATAATGTAGCTTTCGAATGGTGAAAGAATTTTTAAAATCGGTCCAGTAGTTTTTGAGCCTATTCATTACAATTAAACAAATAATAATAATAATAATAATCATTTATTTGCAAAGAATGTTGATTTTATAATAATCATTTATTTGAAAAAAATTTGCAAACAAACAAACAAACAAAGTTTACCTCTTTATAATATTAGTATAGATAAGTATAGATAAGTATAGATTACCTTGAATTTGCTTTTACCGTAGTGGGGTACAAATAGACAATTTAGGTTGAACAAAATATTGTATGTAGATAGTAGTCCCTTCTTGTTTCTTATATCTATGCCAAACGTCAAAAGAGATGCAGTATTCATGACCATGAAAATACTTTGAAACCAGTCATGCCTATTATTTTAACAAAGTTAACCTTGACTATAGTGACCTAAATGTTTAAACTTGATCTGTTTTTCAGAACTTGACTTTGATAAATAAAAATCCCTGATGAGGAATTTTATTAACAAGTAGATTTTATGAAATATCAGATTCAATTTATTTTTCCAATAATTTCTAGCCAAAAGTAGAGGTCAAATTACTCGAGATTTTTCATAAATTGATATTTCCAATAAATTCGAAGAGAAGGCGAAGGTCACATCGCTTGAGAAAAATATAGTTTGAAATGAAAAAATCGGCCAAGTGCGCGTTGCGCATGAAGTTTTCTATACTTACGTATATATTAATTGATATATAAAAATAGAAAAATAATAGTGTTTTATGAGTGGCCTGTGTGAGCCATCCTGAGAACTAGTTTGTTTCTAGTATTTATTGGCCTAGCAAGAACAGAAATACATAATAATATTATTTGTGAAGACTGTACTAGCTACTTCAACTGTCTAGCTATTGTGGATCTTGAGGTACAAGCTCCCGGTAATAGACAGACGGACAGACATCAAAGTCAAGTTAGTACCTACGTCTTAGAAAGTCAAGTTAGTAATAGAGTCCCGTTTTACCCTTTGGGTACGGAACTCTAAAAATCTTATTTTATCCACAAAGTATATCTTCTAATGATTTGATTTTGTGCCGAGATTTTTCCAGCTAAAAATATATATTTTGTGTATAAATATAATATCTCTGTAGTGAGTGATACGTCTGGGGCGCCAGGCAGCATTATACGGCTATTTGCCGAATCATCCCCCTCTAATAGTGTCGGTTTATCTCCCGGTGCTTTTTGATTTAATCATCATTGTTTATGGAACAAAATAAAGTGATTATTTTTGTTATTTAATTTACACATCGGAATAAGGGTGCAATTTTCAAAGAAAGTCTAAGTGTTGTACGATGACGCAATTTTGTCGCATAAATCACAACTAAAACATTGGAAGCTCAACGTTTTAGTCGATTTAAGAACTAAGTAGGTAAACCAAGTTAATACCAAAATGAAAGGCAGGCAAAACAAAGAACTAACATTTAACTAGAAAGTCGAGTTATTAAGGTGGTATACCTACTGCTATGTTTTGTGTATTACAATTGTGCACAATGAATTCTCTGTGTCTTGTCTGCCTATAGCCAGTATATTATATTGACACTCTGTCTCCAAAGGGCCATAGGTCGCAATAAATGTGGCTGACCGATGCGGCGCCATCCCTAAACCTTCCCTAAATAAAGACTAGCCAACAAAAGCTGCGCACTGAATGCTTATTTGTTTGCAATTCCTTAATAAGGCCACTGATGATGAAAATTCATCATCAGCCCTGCTTGGCCAGTTATGTCTGTCTACGTCTACATGTGGCTACAGTATATAAGTGTCAATTCAGACCGCAATGCGACGCGTAGATGCATTTCCGACAGATTTGCAAGACGTCTCACGCATTTGAAATCTGTCAATTCAGTACAAATTTAGAAATGCATCTACGCGTCGCGTTGCGGTCTGAATTGACCCTAATACTAAACTGAGTATAATACTGTCGATATGATGATAGACCACGGTCTATCAAACTGCTGATTTGGCGGTGCGTTATCGAAAAGGCCGGCAACGCACCTGCAGCTCTTCTGATGTTGCGAGTGACCATGGGCGACGGCAGTTGCTTTCCATCAGGTGACCCGTTTGCTCGTTTGCCCCCTTATTTCTTAAAAAAAGTTATTTTGTAACGTTTAATATGAAAACTAGCTTTACCCTGCAGCTTCGCTCATGTGAAATAGTATTTCTGGCACACTTTTTTGTACATCTTAATCTAAACAGTGCTCATTGATAATAATCTATAACGCAACGGTACGAATGTGTTATATAATCCTGCTTGTCTCCCTGCATTAGATTAATACTATTAATGTTGGTCCAGTCAATCGTTTTTATGCATTCACCAAATTGTAAAAACAAAGCTCTACAAATTATGTAGAGTCTGTTTTAAAATAGTATTTTAAAACAGACTTTACATAATTTACTACGTCAATTCATAATAACCTACTCAACTTAAGAATTGTAATAAGTTAAAGACACGTTCTATTAAAATTCATAAAATAATTAATGGGACATAATGGCTTCATCCAATTATTGGATTTGGAAATCAAGTTATCCCTAACAATAATTACGTCGCTCGATTACTTCGTAATACACATTTAACTTCCATTTACCTTTAAAAATATCAAAAGGGGATCGTAATGCATCGCGAACAATCTTTAAATCGAGGGGGTGCATAATTTATCATTTGGATACATTGATGTATTAAATTAGACACAGTGCGAATTGTCTAAAGCTGAAAATATAAATAAGCTAAGTGCTTTTAAATCCGTTTTACTAACTGTATAAAAAAGAAAGAAATCGAACCAATCTATTTTCAGAATATGCCATGTAGATATTTTAAAAGGTTAATCTGCAGATTGCTTAAGACAACTCAAGGATGAATCCAGAATGAAGCTCCGCCTACGTTAGTAATTTTATTATCTGACATTTGCAGAAGCCTGAAAATGCTTTGGTGACCTTTAGGCTGGTAAATTATTATTTTATTATTAATTTTAGACTTAATAGTTACGGAATCTTTCTATAGACATTTTTAAACTTTTGCGTTCAGTCCGATACTTCCGGTTGGACTGATCGCAGACTGATCGGACTCTTTTTGTGCATTTCGGTGTGAGCATGAGAGCTGCCAGCAGGGCAATCGCGCTAAATTTATTCAACTGAACCGCAAATGAAACTCGGACGTTGATCGACTTTTGGAACGATTCGGTATCGCGCTAACGTTTTGACAGCCAGTTGAGACGTTACTGAATCTCAGCCCAAGTGCAAACGCTGTCAAAACAAAAAGTTGATACAATGCTACTTCTACTCGCACGTTTCTGAAACGTTTCTTATTTTGGTGTGTTAAATCACAGATTAAGGATATATATATATATATATATATATATATATATATATATATATATATATATATATATATATATATATATATATATATATATATATATATATATATATATATATATATATATATATATATGTACGAGTAGAAGTAGCATTGTATCAACTTTTTGTTTGTATATATATATATATATATATATATATATATATATATATATATATATATATATATATATATATATATATATATATATATATATATATATATATATAGATGTAACCTTAGCCCGTCATCGCGTTGCCATTTTGTGCTTATTTTCTTACAAGTAGTGTGTGTTTATTTTCTTGAATATTTCTATTTGTCGATCATTTCGAAGCACATTATTATACAGAAAAGAAAGTCATTTAGTTCATGATATCGATAAACTATAGTTCAAGTAATAAGAATCCGTAAACACACGTAAAAAGCTATGCAATTTTTGTAGACAAATTATTAATTGATGTGACATTTTTAGCACTAATGCCTTATATAGCACGAATAAGGGATTATTAAACTTATAAATTATCTTTTTAGCTTATAAAAATACCGATTGAAAAGCCCAAAAAACGTTGTTCAAAACTTACGTATTTAATGTTAAATCCACGTGTTTGAGGCATTCTTTGGCCATTCTTATGGTCTACTATTTAGCGGAACCACAAAACTCAACAATATCTAACATAAAATGTTCACTAAAAACCTTTATTAACACTTTTATTACATGAAATATGCAGACCGACTCCTTTGTTATGTCCGAGTAAGTAGGACATAACATTACACGCTTTTGACGCTTTTACACCGATATAAGGCTCTCTCCTAATGTATATTATCTCAATGTGTTAAATTGACGAAAATCGATGGAAAATATAACATAAGCTATAATCAAATTATAATATAAGCTTATGTTTCACTTCAAAGCTGTAAAATAATACTACGGACTATTCGAGTTTGTTAAAAAGTGAATTGAATTTTGACATACTTCTTTACGTAAATGTTTTCTGCGCCACATAAAACTTTTGTCACAAGCCACTAGTCACTACTCAACATTTTTGGCGTTTGTAAAATATAGAAAAACAATATGAATTTAACTACGTAAATTATAACATCCAAGTAATAATCATTCGCATTCATAACTACCAAAACAACTTCACTCGTGTCATATTCATCCATATGTAAATAAATAATTTGTCAATGGACCAATTAACGCATCGGAAAAAATTTGTTCATATTTAAGCCAATCAAAATAAAATCAGAAGAGCGCTGATTGGTCCGCTGCAATGTCTGTCTAAAGGTCAAACGTTGCGCTTCGTTCGAGTTCCATCTAAGGTTCAGTTACGGTTGAAACGATAGCACGATACTGAAATTTGTTCAGACGCAGCGGAACCGAACCGTAACTGAAAAACAACCAAAGCAGATGTGAACCTGAATTGAAACGTTTAAAAATAACGCGATTGCCTTGCAGGTCGGCTAGCTATCAGTCCAACCAGATTAGACTAGCCTCTCCGTATTTGGAGGCCTCTGAAATTCTCCGTAGTACTGTTAAACGCAACCCAACGACATACAGAAGTGTGTCGATATAGATTTGGATTTCTTATAATCCCTGTAGATCTTTTACATACGTCATGGTGTAATATCTAGTTATTTTATATCAACCCATTACAGCCACTACTTCGCATCTAACGGTATTTTTATTACATCACACGATTCGTGAAGAATGAATTTCAAATGGCACAGGAAGTTTGCGTAGGGGGTTCCCCGGCAGCGGTACCAGGGACTCTACCTGTCTGGATAACTTTTGATAACATTCATTTCCTTTTTTTTTAGTTTAAACGTTTTGGAATTTGATTGCGTGCTTTTTGTGATGATTATTAATTTAAGCCACCAACATACTTGTCTAATACTGGGTTGTGTCAATCAATACAATATTAATTATTACTATTTATATGTTTAGTTTTATGACAAACATTTCTGATAACTATTTTCTTAACTTAAAGATTCTTGACTACCTTTCCTAAAATAATTTTTAACATCGCTAATAAGATTCAAACCATCAAACCATCATGCTAGTCACAAAATTTCATACAAGTTGCAATTAATACGAATTTTCTTAACTCGCTTCATGGTTGGGCCATACTAAGCTTCCATTTTCATTCTTACTTAGATTTTTCATAAAAAATGGTAGCAAATGGTAGGGCCTACGGAATCGGGGGTGTGGAATTCTTAGACGAATACAGCGACGGTGTAAATTGACTTGGAGTATGATTTATGAGTAATATGAATGATCATCGCGACTTTAAATTTATACTAGCGCCTAGCGTGCGATATAATGTTGTATTATGGAAAAACTTTTCTTGGGAATACCCAATATATTTTTTTAAATACTACTACGTCTGGCTTTAGGTTTGTATCAACGTTAGCTGGCATAGTTTTATCCATGTTTTATCTAGTTTGGTCTTTAGATGCTGCTCTTCGAAACAATACCTTCATTCTTTAACTTGTTTTTAGCAAGCATTGTTATTAAGATGAGCATATATAGGGCAATTTCACACCACAAAGCCTATGTGTCATCTAAGCTCTTAAAATTTAACGATTAAGATTTTAGATTAAATTATAAAAAACGTTGGCGAAATCTTGAGGTGGCTGATGACAACAACGATAATTACTCTGTAAAACTTGACATAGAAATTTTTAACATTGAATATCATGATAGTGCTTGACAATAGCCAAAATTCATAACCTCATTTCGGGCTGCGGGTATAAATAGCTTCGCACCTGTCATTTTCGACTTTTCCTTATATGCGTGTCGGTTCCCAATATTTTTCGTATTCCGCAGCTATTGGCACAATTTGTGACACCTCCGGCTCCCCCGAAATCGATAGAACATCTATCAATATCGTAAATTTGACTATAACAACGTATTTCCGCAGACAGAGGGGCGAAGGGAGAAATTAATAAGGGGAAACGCGATTTTAACGACTCCCAGACAAATTGACGCGGAACGATCATTTGTTTAGAATACCATACGGTTTTAGGTTGCTCATATGGGAATATTTTCATCTGCTTTTATATGGTACTGAAGCGGAGGTACCTACTGAAGTGTAAGAGAAGAATGGTGATTGGTGTTGAGGGTTAAACTCATAGTAGGGGACGAATTATCGTAATTAGAGATTTTAAAATATTAATAACACTAATGTCAACACTGCGAGGGACGCGATGATGTGTCAAAAATTAATGATTCACTTAATAGGGAATCATCATTTAACCCTAGGGAGTTAAAACTGCATCTAATTTTGGTTTAAAATGATTCGAGATACTGAGTTGAATCAGTCTAATCCACACATAATATAACTGCTATAATGATTATAATGCTGATAATTTGTATAAAATATTTTTAAGATATGAAGCAAAAAATTACACAGTAGCATAATAATTTCAAGGTACAACTGTCATAGAATGAAAAACGTTAACCAAAATTAAAACCAGATGTCGCCACCCTCCTTTCAAATTTGACATTTCTTCAACATGCAATCTCAACATCTGCGAACTTTGACGTGAAAACGATTATTTATGCCAATATCACTCACGATTAGTCATTTCGTCGATACTGGTATTGGTTGGTTTATTTTCTTACCCGGCTTCAGTGAAAATAGGGTAAGTAATCATTTTGTCTATTGTACTATATTGTGTCTTGTAGTTGCCTTACTACTGTTCAGATTTTAACAAAATATAGATTTCTTATTTTTTTGGTAGTCGGATTAAAATCTTTAATTACTTACTTGAAAAAATACGAATCATTCGATAACGGACACTGTGAAGTTACTCATACTGTATAATTATTTTAAGAGACTTCAAAGTTACTAAAAGGCGACAGTGTGCACTAGCTTTATAGAAAGACATTCTAGTAAAAAGTTAATGACTTTGAGATTCAAGATAATACAGCTTTTTATAGGGGTATCAAAGATATTTTAAATTAAATTACACCGGAAAAATGTTATTGCATAAAATGGTAATATTAATATTAAAAGTACATCAATATTTCTGACACGATAAGACACAAACTACGAGTAGTGAAAGCGCAACTTTGTGTTACAAGCATAATCAACATGTGATCATAATCAACATTCAGCATACAATGGAAGCTCAATTAAAGAATCAATAGAAGAAGAAGAAATAAATAGAAGAAATCCAAAGAATACTCGCTTAGGCACGTTACCTACGTCATCACTCATCACATTACATCTAGGCGCAGAAACACCATCCCATAGAACGATAACTCTAATCACTAATGCATTGGGCAGCCTAAAGCCTTGCTTCAGTTACTGCCAAAAACTGTAAAAACGCCTGGCTAGGACAGCGAAAATTGTGTCACAATCAACTAAAAGAACGTAGTGTCAACTGTCAATATTACTCTTCCACACTACTTCGATGTATCTAGGAACACAAACAGCGAAAACACATTGCAGTTCCTTTAATAAGTAAAAAAAATACCTTGTGCGGTGTCAAAATAATGGCACATTTCGCGGGATTCAAAGCGGGATTGAAGGTGCAACGAAAAACCCGATAGATACAAAGCGCGTCTTCAGACACATGTTGCCCTTTGTCGCGTAATGACGTGCGCTGTATCGCTCACCGCACTTATTAGCAACGAGGATGTAGAGAACTGGATGTGAAAGCTGCTGCTGGCAAAAGAAACAACGGGTTGCACTTCAGGCATGATACCAAAAGTAAAAACGAAACAGCCCGCATGCATACACTTTCATTTTTGTACAGAAATAGAGATAATATTACTTCCACTTTTACACCACACGCGTGTAGCGGTCTATTTTCCCTCTGTCGTACGAAATGATGTCGTATGAAACGATCATGTCAAGAGTTTCCCTTTTTTTACCCATCCCAAAAATGCACAATGCCTCGCAAGAATTTTCACTTCAATAAGGGCTGGTTTACACGTATTAAGTAGATAAGTGGTTAACTAAATTTTAACTTAATTTTAAGTTGTTGATTGCATGTAAACACAAAATTTAGTAGCAAGTAGCAAGTTAAAATTTAGTTAAGTACTAAACAAGGAAATTATAATTTTTACTATTTTCTGTTAAGTTGGCAGGCTGGGCTTGTCACATGACAAATTTCGGGCAGGCACTTCAAATTAAGTTAAAATTTAGTTACTACTTACGTGTAAACCAACCATAAGGCGTGAGTGAGCGCTTACATGAGCTACTACAATTTCAAAAGTTACTGCTAAGGTACTCTTTACAAATTGTATAAATCTTTAAGCAATCTTGAACACATTTACAAAATTGTGTAAATAAAAAACTTTTATCCCAGATAAAAGTTTTTGTACAACACAGTCCTAATGTCAAGGAAGTAAGGAATGTAAGTTTATTTTTTGCAGTTAGATTATTATAAACAAAACGGTTCTGCTTGGTTAAGACGGTAGGATTAAAAAGTTCCTGTGTTGTGACTTACGAGCTATTTTGATAACGGGCAATTGGATATTGGCATAAGCTACGGGTAACCTACACATTCCCACTGCAACTTATACTAGGGCTGTTTGAGAAGTTCTCGGCTTTGAGAGTTTTTCCAATGAAATGATTTAAGATTAATTTATTTCATTTTAATTTCAGTCTTTAACTAGAAGATATGTCTCTAAAAATTCAAATTACAATAAATTTTAATGACTAAAAAAGTAAATTAAAAAAAAGTCTTACAAAATGATCACCGAGATCCGAGATCGACTACGTCTCGTTGTAATGTGAATATATCCGTACCTGGTAACTCTAATCTAGATTTGAAAAATGTATTGTAATACTGAAAACCAAGCCAAAATTTTTCGATAGTGAAATTTATTTTACGTATTTATATAATTTCTTAGAAAGCTTTGCAATTCGGGTGTGTGAGCATCTGTGTTGTCCCAATTAACAACAATCCGATCGTCGTGTTCGTAGGGCCCTTGTAAATAATAGCTTAGGTTTTATTCCTTTTATTTACAATTTTATATTTTCATTAATTTCCTATTAGAATAAGTTATACTGTTGTCTCATTTTTATGTTATTGCTGTCTCTTTCACACAGAAATGTAGCGTGTCTCACACAATTAATATTGTTGTCCTTTTCTCGCCTAATTGTAGTGTGTCTCACGCAAATGTTGTTGTTGTCTCTTTTGTTTTATAACTTTATTTACGTTTTTTATTGTTAATTAGTCTTATAAGAATGCCTGTTTACTATTGTATTAGCTTATAAGAATGTCGTTTAATGTTATCTGTGTAAATCTGTATTTTTCAATAAACGGACTGCGTATGCCCGACAACAAACTGATAGAACCCCATAGGCTCTAACAGTACAAAATTCACATATAAACACGCACTTTCTCAGTGCAGCACGCATTCGATTCACGAACACAGCAGAAGCAAGGCGAACCCCTGCCCCACCAACACTCCACCGTGACTGCAGTACCAAGTTTCACCTGGCGTTTTACTTCTCTTCGACCTGCACCCTACCTCCTCAGGACTGAACCCTCACAAGTTACAGTCCACTCTGCCAGCCTGACCAATTGACGACTACGGCCCCGCTGAATTGTCGTGTCGTCAACAACTGGTCCTTCAGAAGCCGGATCACTGCGCCAGCTCGTGAAGAGGAAGCTCGCCACTGAAGACAGAAGCTCGCCTGAAGACTGCAGCCTGTCCAGGGTCAAGAAAGAAGTACTCAAGAAAGAAACCCAGGTGAAGAGACGAAGCCCCTGCAGCCACGGCCAGCGTCTCCATCGGTCAAGAAAGAAAATAGAAACAAGTACGCGCGAGTGTTGGTGGTTGGCTTTGCTTACCTCAACCAATTACTTGGAAGCAATCATCAGTGACGTGCGTGGCCACCTAGCGGTGTTAAACGACCCCTGCAGAACGCACGGAAGCACTGTGGATTGACCTGACGCTTCCACACACCTACCCAGGTGAACAGTCAGACCCCGCCGGCAAGGTACGGTACCGCTCTGGGGCCACAGGTTGGCACGCAACGACGGGTGCGGACATTCCTCCCGCACTCTGATGCACCCGTGAGCGCCCGCGCCCTCTACCGGGAGGTTCCTACCTTCCTATCCCCCTGCATTCCTATTCCCGGTTCGGCGTCACCGCGGTAGCAAGCTGACCGGGCTGATAGTAGTAGGCATTGTAGGTCGCGATACGCGTAACGACACTAAGTGAAAAGTGAAAGTGAAAAAATTAGTTTTAAAGTTAGGGCCCCCTCGTGCGCAATGGAGAACGCGCGTGTGTTGCGCTCGGGCAAAACGACGCCCTCCCGGGAGGAGACGCCATCGTCAGGGCAGACCACGTCCCAGGAGACCAACACATGGAGCAGAGGCACCGGCGTTGAAGACACGACGGAAAGCAGCGCGCGTACTAACGATAGGGCCAATACTCAGAACGTAGAACCCGCGCAAATCGACAACGCAGTCGAAAACGTAGGAAGTCCATACGAGGGCTGTTTGAAAAGTTCTCGGCCTTACATACTTCTGCGTGTCTTACAAGCGTATTACTTATGCCATGTATAGGGCCATTATTAACTAGATTAAAACCCACGCCTTTTGTTAATTGCTTCATTAGAAATTTTTTTTGAACAACCATCTGCGCCAAGTCAGCAGAAATGTGAAGGCGCGCGTATTCAAACAATTGCGCTATTATTGCAAAGTCTAAGGACCCTGAGCCATGTAAGGCCATGTTCCTTTGAAGGCCAACTATCAAAAAGTCGCAGTTATCGTCATGTAAAGACATTTTCCTTCTACTACACACTTATTAATTATAAGGCAATTAATTATAAGGCGTCAATGTGATACTCATTGCTACTATTTTTAAAGAATTTCTATTTATATATTCTTAGTTATTAAATGATGTTCAAGCAATGTTCGTTATAGTTTTTGTAGATGATATAAATATATTGAGCATTTAATGTGTTGCTTAATTGAAAGAAATTATAATGTCGTTTTAGTAAAAGCAAATAAATAAATAATTGTAACTCTATTTTCAAGTTAAACGACTGATGTATAACATTGGCCTTGTTTGGAGCTGTGTTCCTTGCAAGGCTATTTGGAAGAGCTTAGCAAAACTTAAGTTTATTGAATGGCTATTGAAGCTAGGTTAAAAAGAGAATTATAATATGATACCTTATGAAACAGAGCATTACTTGATAATTTGTTTTCTTAATTTATTTAGTTAATAAACGAATAACAAGCATTTTCCCGTTAGATTGGACTTACATGGCTCAGGGTCCTTAATAAAATTGAATTGTGAACACGGAATTAGTCTTTGTCATTTTTAACAAGTTTTGTATGTCTTTACAGACATATGCAATGATTTAAAAAATACACAACAGTTAAAATAGAAAATATAGGTCTTTAAAGACGAGTCTACCCCAGTTGCTAGAAATCGTTCATTTTCAAAGAATTCACGCCTAAAATTAAAAAAAAATGTTCTAATATCGGAATAAACAAATTGATAAAAGAAAGAAAAATAAATAAGCTTTTAAAAAATAGCATTACTTTTGTTTTGTAATATCGTAATGATAAAAATAAATGTCTTTGAAAAACCGGTGCCGCGTTTTCCGACAAAATTCGAAGTATCAGGCAGCTTGGAAATTAAATTGACTTTTTGAATATATTTTGTACTAAAGAGATTCAAATTATATTCATTTTATAATATGAATTTATTCATTAGTTTAATTTTATTAAAATCACGCCAAATAATAGCCTAATCTTTTAATGAGCGTGGAAAATCGAGCTATAAAGAAATCTTCTAGAAAAAGTGGGTGTTACAGATTAAGGCCACAATTTTTTTTATTAAGGAATAAACTCTATTAAATTACTCTTAAATTCTAAAATATATATTCTATATGCATGTAAACACAAAATTTAGTAGCAAGTAGCAAGTTAAAATTTAGTTAAGTACTAAACACGGAAATTAGAATTTTGACTATTTTCTGTTAAGTTGGCAGGCGTGGCTTGTCACTTGACACATTTCGGACAGGCACTTCAAATTAAGTTAAAATTTAGTTACTACTTATCTACTTATTACGTGTAAACCAGCCAGCCAGATCGACAGCGTAAATGACTTATGAGTTATGAGTTAATACACAATGTGTAAACAAAAAAAAAAGAAAAATGGCGCATCTAGCGTCTATATGTTATGGATGTACAATCACCTAGACAAATTCACCCTCGCGCATTGTCGCTTTGATCTCGTGTTTTGGTTTTCACCGACCGGGGGACAACGGGGGACATCGATGTTGGTTTCAATTCGAGACCTCTTCAGATTAATACGTATAGGGTACGCGAATGTACAGGTACAGTCGGACAGTTCATATATTATTGCTTAAAAAAAAGACTCGAAATATTTTTTGTTATTAGGGAGATCGCACACGTCACACTTTTTGTGTGATCGAGTCTGCGGCTTACATACAATCTGCATGGCGCGCGCCATCAGATTTGAGGTTTTAAGACAATCTCCTTTCAAACAGCTGATGACAATCTGCTGCTGATGGCAAAGGTGGCTTTAGTAGGAAGGTTGCCCAGTTAAGCTAGGGTTCCCCCAGGGAGTCCTAGCTTAACCGGGCTTCATTTCATGGTTTCCCATAAGACTTATTTTTTTATTTTCTTTCCAAGAAAACCAGTTAAACATTTGCAACTGTTAGCAAAAT
Source organism: Polyommatus iphigenia (assembly GCA_963422495.1). Classification (NCBI taxonomy): domain Eukaryota; kingdom Metazoa; phylum Arthropoda; class Insecta; order Lepidoptera; family Lycaenidae; genus Polyommatus; species Polyommatus iphigenia. The sequence goes on along the minus strand of OY730185.1, from coordinate 19,964,406 downwards.
ATGTTTTATATTGCCGACTGTACACTGTATATTTTACGCGTGAAGTGTTATGAATTGCTTAGTATTTGTTAAGTATCAGATTATAAAAGGATTTTAATGGAAACTTTATTCGGAAGCCATTAAAAGCGCTTTAAGAACAACTCCGATGAGAAAACTTTAAAGGTGTTATTTTTGGAAAGGCTTTGCTGTTCCATCTCGAATATTTTATAAAATGCCCGAGGTTTTTCATTAAATTAAGGCGAAAACAGCTGCCAATTCAACATCTTTTTGCAGTTTTCTAGACGTATGTATTTCATTGATTGGTACAAAAAAAATGTGATTTTTGATTATATTTAGAAAAGCTTGTCTAATTTAAATAATAAAATATTTTTTTATTATTTAAATTATACAAATTAGAAAAATTCTACTGGATGAAAAAAAATACCAAAGTCACATCTTTCAGGAACTTTAAACAGTCCTAACTCCTAACTAAAGTAATTATACAATCTATGCTTTAAAAAATTGTTTATTTGATACCTTTTACAAAAATCCAAAGATTGCCAGATTTAATTTTCGGTTCTGACATCTAGATTTCCCATAATATTTATTTTTTCCTCTAAAAAACGAAAAATGTATCCACGCTACCGAGTGAACACTTCACATCTCTGTCTCTCTGGCATGAAAATCGACAGTGGTGCGAGAGTGATCCGAGATCAAGGTCATTGGCAGTTGTCAGCGTCTTAATCAAAATAATTAATTGACAATTCTAATATCAATTATTCCAAGATCTGTATTTTCTTTCCAAAACATCAGTCTTATCAAACTTATTGGAAAACAAAGGTTGTAACTTGTAGTCAATTAATATACTCGTACTTCCATCATCATAAAAAATAGGATAATTTAATTTAAAGCCAAATTCATGCCGCCTAATCAATTTTCACGCACTATTTAAAGTTAAGCGTAGTACACACTCAATCATCCGACCTCGGCCGCGGGCCGCGGCGCTTCTGGCGTGAGGCGCAAATTGGATGCAAAATCAAATAAAAAACATCCGCGTCTATCTAGGGGAAGTTTTCACTCATTTAACCAAATATCCCTCGGTATTTTGCATTACAGATTACTAAATATAATGATCATCATGAATAACGTGTTTTAATATTAGGTACACAGTATTTTTTTATTTTATATATTATATTGAAGTGGCTCGTTTTGTATAATGTCTATCTATTAAAACTACTGAATGTTTATTTATAACCTTACATCTATAACAATTAATAGAGTAGTTCATAAGAAATGCATGGATGAAGGTTTAAAAAATACATAGACGAAACCGCAAGAAAAACTAGTTATATTAATTAAAAAATTATAGTTATATTAATTAAAAAAGACATAGACGAAACCGCAAGAAAAACTAGTTATATAAATTTATTAAAGTTCGGTCATCAAAATGTGAAGGGCAAGTAAATATTTTATAGTTTACTCTCGTACATAAGTCTATGCTAAGCATTTAACGCAATATTATGTTTAATACGTTCACCATAATATTTTAGCTGCGCAAGTTAAATAAGAATGAGTTTAAGGAATTTATGGCTTTTTAACTTCGTAATAAAGTTCTCACAAGTTTTAAAACTTTATAATCGAAGTTCTAAGTGAACTATGTAGATTATTTTGCTTCAGGCGCAGTGGTTGGTGGGTGGATAATATTTAATACCTGTCTTTATTTATCTTTGTGGTTTAAACAATATATTTTTAGTACATCATACTAAACTATCCAAAAATAGATCATACCTACAATATTAAATAAATATTATTATTTTACGCTATGAGAAAAAAATTCACAGTAAACGTGACTAAGAGCATAACTTACAAGAAACAGCTTGAAACCATAAAACCTCCCTAAAGTTGAAACTATCTCTACGATAAGTGATCTTAGTTTGACTGCTGTTTGTGTGAATTTCACGCGGTTCCCTTTGTTATTTTTGGATTTGGAGCTTAGCATAACATACATTCTTGATACATGAATAACAACTATTCCCAAAATAGCCTTCTGATTTTGGTGCAAAGTTTTTGTGAAATCCTTATTGTTAAGATTTGGTGTTGTGAAGGCATGGAAACAATTTAAAAATTAGGAATTTCAATAAAATATTTGTTCATAATATATCATCCTTTTGAAAATAATAATAATAAGCAAAGTATTATGTATATTTATCATTTATCATTATGTGTATTGTACATAATATAATCAAATATATTATTTTTGTGAAAACTCAATTCACTTGCATGTTAACGTGTCGGGTACCAGCTGAATTCCTCATGAAAAGGTTACAAATGATTTCAATACGAAAGCAACTATAAGGGCGCACCAAATGTGCACCCTCACAAAACATCGGTTAATTGTGACTCAGGTGCGGTACGTAACAATACGAGATGCGAATCACTCACGTCGTCACCCCGCGCGTGTGCTCTACGCCTAATACTCACTAGGGAAATATATAAAAAACAATCTCAAAAATATGTTTCAGTTGCAGAACATTACAACTCAAAAAAATATTTAGCGCTGTTTTTTTCAAAACTGTAGTGAAGTACTGTATAATAATATTATATTATTATGTTCTAGAAAACCTAAAGTGGTTATATTATAATTGAAATTCGGTTAAAGTTTCACCGACTGCGCTAGACAAATTAAGGTAATGAGCGTATACACACATATTTCATTTTATGAAAAAATATTATTTGGTCATAATAACTGCGAAAATACAAAAACCCCTATGTAAAAACCACACACAGAGAGGTCAAAGTGAGGATTGTGTTTTGTAAATTGAAAACGTGTCTGCGTGTGTATAATCCGGGGCGACTGCTATTTGGTGTCGGGTGTATAGAGTCTGATACCTGATGATACTGTTCGGTTTTCCTTTTTAGTGCGCCAATTAACTGCTGCGTCGATTTTGATTGCGGATAATTATTTCAAAAGCCTTTTCATTTCATACTTTGGCCTTACGTTGTGCGATATATTTTTTTAACTTTGTAAATAACATATTTTCTTTGTAAATAACGCAATATTTACTTTGCTTGTAAATAACATTGTATTTTCACATGCTATTACTTAATTTTAATAAAAAGTCGTCTAGATAAAGGTTACATCGATCATCAATATAAAGGATAGGTTAGACCGACAAGGGGATATTGAAAATTCGAAATAAGTTATATTTAATAAATTATAATTAAGTATATAACAATTTTTATAAATTTCATCTAGGGAAAATCCTCTTATTGGCACCTTAGGTTTTTTATTGAAAATACTAGAAAACCCAATATAAAGACTTTCAGTCCTGTGAACTCTTAAAATCCCAATAATTTGGTATTTCACCTTATTGAAAACAAATTATTTACATACTTCCCTCACCTGACCTACACTCGACAGCGCTAATTAGGCGTGTCGGTCGGACGTTGGACAGTGACGGAGCGGCAGGCGCGCGTCGGGTGACAGGTGCGAGCGATTATGACGCGCGGGGTAACGTGCCGTGTGCATGCAGCTTTATGTGGATGAGACGGTGCGATTTCCAGCTATCTTTGTTAATTCGTGTGTATTTTTTTGGCTGTATTACGAAATAATCTATGAAGATAATAGGTAATTATAAATTATGTAAAATATTATATTTGTACTAAGTTTTGCTTTATTTGAAATTATAATATTTTTTAAGCCTGTATTATTGTTAGGTATGTGTCCTGTAGGAAGTACAGTAGTATTTATATAAATTTACGTAATCTGCTGCCCGATTCACGATCGTCGGAAAGTTTTCACGTGAAAAGATCTCATATTCTGTCAGTATTACAGCGATTCACAAACTTCCGCGACGGAATGAATCCGAAACCAAAGAGAATAATTGACACTAGTTTTTTTTTTTGGCAATAAGTGCTATGGCATATATTATAGCCTTGGTTATTCATCAGACAGGAAAATAATTGTCGTTTTTTCCTGCACCTCTTAATTTAATGAACAAAATTTTTAAAACTAAGATTAGTCTTACCTTACAAAAAAATATATTTCGCGTTTTAATCAACGAATGATTTTGAGTATTTCATTGAATATTAAAAAGCTACTCATAAAAAAAAATAATACAAAACACTACTTACATTCGTGAAATCCAGTAAAAAAACTTCGAAAAAGTACACGTTATAGCAACACACACTAAATAACGCACAATAGCCGAAAAGATACTAATCGCCCATAGTCTATATTGTAGTATTTTTCATTCAGAATGCAGCCAATATATCAAAGATCGTACGTCTAATGAAACTTCTTTATCCCGTCAAGCCCCATAAGGACACAGGTGACCGCGACAACAATAGTATACAATAGCATTTCCAAGAATCCCCGATGGAAGGATTATACAAAAGTAGTCTGTAAGTCAGCGAAATATGTTACATAATTGAATAAAAGAGCGCGGTAACCGGCTGCCGCTTGGGGCTTGAGTCTTGAGTGAATGGCGTACCGCGCAGTACAAAGTACAAATAGCGCGGCTGCCGACTGCCGTGGCCGCTTGGGGCTTGAGTGGAATTAAAACAAAAAATATTGTTTATGTGCCGACTGCCGAGTGACAATGACAATCTGTCAAATCTGTAAGTCGTGTGTTGACTAGTGTGTTGAGCTCCGATAAATCACAGAGTACTTTATTATAATATATCGGTAAATCTTGTTGTGTGAGAATATCTTTTATGTATGTGTAAAACAAACTTATTACTTATTTTAGATTTTATATAAGTTTTTTTGTTTTAAATTTGTTTTTTATTTAATATAAGTTTTTATTAGAATATATACTATGGAAGTTCCAGGGTGGTGAGTATGACCTTGGAATTATAATGATAATATATACTTAAATAACTATTTAAAATTATTGTAAAATCACAATAATGGTTTAACATAATACATAAGTATTAATCCTTCAAGCCCCATAAGGACACCGGTGACCGCGACAACAATAGAATACAATATCATTTCCAAGAATCCCCGATTGAAGGATCAATAGTTAATACAAAATTTAAAAATTATTATACTTATTTCTAAATCTTTAAGTACCGAATATTAATACATATTATACTGCATTTATAAATAAAAAATATTTATTGTTCAATGAACACTTCCTAAAGATTTAACACATAATTATTACAGTACGACATTTATTTAATATTTTAAACAAGACACGACTTACTAAGTATTAATAATTGCTTTGTTTTATTCTTATCGTTAAATTATTTCATCTAACAATACCCGCCATGACACGGATCTCGTAGTGAAAATATTTCACGAGTCTCGGAGGTGGCGGGAACATTCCACGAAAACGACTCTAATCCTCGGATAATTTCCCGCCGTCGGATGTCAAACTCCCATCCGCGGTGAGATCTTCTCGATTCCGTGGCGGAAACTATTTCACTCATACAAAAGAAATGTCACTACTGTCAAAATGACAGCAAAATCGGAAAGTATTCACTTGTCATTTGCTTGAAAGTGAAATAGTTTCCGCCAGCGGGAAGATTCCGCGCGGAATCGCTTAGTGAATCACCCCGCTGAATTCTTAAAGATTACGTCGGAATCATTGTATAAGATGCTATATCCGATTTTTTTAATAATTATTGTTAGAATGTCACAGAGCGCAAAGCACTTATTTGGTTTCTAAATTAGATGCCTTAGGAAAAATAGTACCTAGGGCAGGAAAATAAGAAATGTCTCAGATCACAATATGTTTTATCAACAAACATGTGATCTGAGGCTTTTATTTACTGCCCATGGTGCGTATACTATTTTTCTCATCGACGGAGGCGGGAAACGGCAACATCGGTAAGCGCAGCGGGAAGAAAGTTGACGTTTTCCGCCCGGAGGTGAGAAAAAAACATTCTTTCTTACTGCGATCTGCCAGTAATGAAAATACTTGAAATGTTAGGGCAAGTCCACACAAAATATCCTACCGCGACATGTGAAACAAAAAAAGGTTTTCATTACCGGTCGTTTCGTTTACACGCGTAGGCTTTTATTTTGGTTAATCGTACCGTGAAAACGACCTGACGCGCCTGATGCCCGTGTCTCGATGACTCGCCTTAATTGATTCATCCTACTATCGGCTATCCTATCGTTATATTATAATCTATTTATCTTAACTACTTTTATATTATGATAAAAACTATTCTAACTTTACTATAAATTTTTTAACGTTTAAAGTTAACGTTTACTATAAATTTTTAAACGTTAATTAGCTGAAATAATCCTGGATTGCGTTTTTTGTAAGGGAGCCCCCTTAAATTATTATTTTATTTAAATATTATTTTTATTATTAAAGTACACATATAATTAAGGCTTTTGTGAAAATTTCAAGTGCCTACTTGTTGTCATCGTTGATACCGAGCAAAAAATGTTTGACAAATTACGTTTGTTGTATGGGAGCCCCCCTTAAATATTTAATTTATTTTGTTTTTAGTATTTGTTGTTATAGCGGCAACAAAAATACATAATCTGTGAAAATTTCAACTCTCTAGCTATTACCGTTCTTGAGTTACAGCCTGGAGACAGACGGACAGACAGACGGACAGACGGACAGACATCGAAGTCTCAGTAATAGGGTCCCGTTTTTACCCTTTGGGTACGGAAACCCAAAAACACTTCGAGTACCTAATATTATTATAGTAGGTAGAGCACCGTGAATCCAGCATTCAAGTTTCTTACCAAAAACTAAAAAAGTACTTAATGTTTTTATTCAATGGATCAAGTGTAACTTACTGAGTGTGGTAACTATATTATGCATTCAATTATTATTATTTGTCTATGATATTGTAGACTCTTTATTAATTTGAAGGATGTCGTATTATCTATACATATTATAAAACAAAGTCGCTTTTTTTTCCCTCATGTCCCTTTGTTCCCTTTAATCTTTAAAACTATGCAACGGATTTTGATGATTCTTTCAGTGTTAGATAGCCCATTTATCGAGGAATATATATTTTAATAGGCTATATTTTATCACGTTAAGACTAATAGGAGCGAAGAAATAGAGGAAAATGTGGAAAAAACGGGAAAAATTATTTGAAAGTGCTAACTTGAACGCGCTAATCTCAGGAACTACTGGTCCGATTTGAAAAATTCTTTCAATGTTAGATAGCCCATTTATTGAGGAAGGCTATAGGATATATTTTATCACGCTAAGATTAATAGGAAAATGTGGAAAAAACGGGGGAAATTATTTGAATGGTTATTTGGCACAAATAAGAAGTAGACCACGGGAAGGATCATAGGCTATCGATTTTAATCATTTTTTCAGTGGCATTATATTTTATACCCGTGCGACGCCGGGGCGGGTCGCTAGTAATTAAAATATTTTATGACGTGATCCCGCAATCAAAAACTTAGTGTTACCAATTAAAATGTCACATGCGGTACGCCGGTAAGCCCCGGAGTGTTCTTAAATATTTCCAGTTGGCGCTCACCATCAGACCAATTATCGCAATAATTATCGGCATAATCCAGTCCTCTTTAGTACCAATTTAAATGCGCATCCCTTTACGGCTTATATTGAGTGGGATTCGATCCCTGTACCTTTCATGTTTGCCTGGTTATAAATAATTGCATAGACGTATCATTTGGCTGCGTTTTGTCTCAAAAATATTTTTTTGAATTTTTGGATGCATGCAATGCTTACTACACATCCGAATTACATGCAAACTAACCACTAATAATCGAATTTTACGGGCCTACGGATTTTTTAAATTGCATGGCAAAAATCACATGAATTAATTTTGTTGACCCTAGTTAATAAAATTAATTTCAACTCAAAATTAAATAGGACTACCTATAGTCTATACTACACTTACTTCTGGAATGATCGATTGATAGTAAACTAGGTTTCATACAGCAACGTTGATCGTAGTTCATACGAGAGCAAAACCTACAAACCCTACGCCATCAGTTTTGGTCACCGCCTTCGTTTATACAGTCATCCAACAACCTTGTTCATGGACTCCTGAAGTTAATAATTTTATAAACCTCCCTTTTTAAGTAATATTTTTTTAGGTTCAGCCTACCTTTACTGCTCATCCTAAGATATACTTGAATATGGAAATGTAATGTAGACATTACATAAACGAAATATTTTTATTTAGCAACGTCTATCAACGTCCAATAGGTTTGAATGTAGTGAAAAATGCAAGTATTTTAAGTGTTGTTTCATAGTTCACTAATATTTGGTATGACCTTAAGCATTGCATTAGCCTTCCACCAATTTATTACAAATTACGATGCACTTAGGGAGAAAATAATTTCCCTGGCAGGATCCACTCTAATATGAATTGTTTTTAATACAAACGCAAACTGGCTTTTTTCTTCTGGTCCTTCCGACAGGATTGAACCTTATTAAAAAGGTCTTCGGGCCATCCTGGTTCCTGTCCTCTGCGGAAGGAGGGTGGCTCAGCATCAGGAGCAGCCATTGTGCTTATCTCATTATAATTCCATTGTGGATTTTGTCATTACTCATTACCAAGTTACTGTTGGATCTAGTATTAGCTGCTTCCTTAGCAGTAGTCATTATCATTGACCATTTAAATAAAAAGTCAGTATCTTTCGTTTGGAGAGCTGCATTCCTTGATCTTCGTTTACTTTTAGAAGTGTTGGTTTTTATAAAATATACTTCTAATAAGTTTGTAATTAGTTATCTTAGCTTCGCTTCAACAGTTTAGTATCCATCAGTGGTAATGTTTGGCAGGCTTACTTGGTTTGGCTAGCTATTTTTCTTCATTTTAATTTGCTTTATAGTGAATTGCTTTCTTCATTTGCTTAGACATACTCTTATTAATATTATAAATGTGAAAGTGTGTCTGTATGTCTGTTACCTCTTCACGCTCAAACCGCTGAACCGATTTTGCTGAAATTTTATATGGATATATTTTGAGTCCCGGGAAAGGACATAGGATACTTTTATCTTGGAAAAATGTGCGATAAATGAATTTTGGTGCAAGGGAGTTGCGTACGTCATCTAGTCAAATATAATCGTATTATTTTCATAAAAACTTCTCGTGTTTGTGAGAACAGCTAAACGTACAAGCATTTCAATCAACATCAGTAGTTACCCAAGAAGTTGTAACACACAGCCATTAATATAAAGTCATCCCAGACGGAGGGTGGGCTGAGACGTCGGCACATAATTTTTCAATTTGCCCAGTTAAAACGCGTTAAGGAGATGGATTAATAAATCTCTCGCCCATAGGTTAGGGGGATAGATTGAGTTAGCGTGCCTACGCACCCCCGGCTGACGAATTAAGCGATGTCATAGCTCTACGTTAAGATCGAAGAATGCGTAGATATTATATATGACTTTACGTCTGAAATCTGGAAAAATAATATAGTGAAAATGTAAGTAGCTGATTCTGCGTAAAGATAGAAGGATGCGTAGATATACAGGGTGTAACAAAAATAACTGATAATACTTTAGGGTGTGTATGTGTTCCTTGTAGAGAGTTCACTGTGAAAGTAGCAGCGCTGAAAGACCTAATTTTTTTCACTTTTGTATGGAGAAACTCGTGACTTCGTGAGTCGTGACGCTCGGGCCCTTGCCCATACAAAAGTGAAAAAAAAATCGTCTTTCAGCGCTGCTACTTTCACAGTGACCTCTCTACATTTCTACAAGGAACACGTACACACCCTAAAGCAGTGGTCCCCAACCTTTTTTTCATGCGGGCCACAAGCATGTTTTGGTGTTGGTGTCGCGGGCCGCAACAAAACATTTTTAGGGTTAAAAAATAACATTTTTCAAAATCAACGATTTGAAAGTGGAAAAATTTCACGACTATCACGATGACTTTACGTTATTTTGTCGGTGGGCGTGAATTTCAAAATGGTTTAACATCACGCGGGCCACAAATAAAGCCCCGGCGGGCCGCGGGTTGGGGATAGCGGCCCTAAAGTATTATCACTTATTTTTGTTACACACTGTATAGGACATAGGTAGTATTATAGTATACTTAGCTGACTTTGTACGACTTTACAATAGCTTATTAGCTGTACTATCTCTATATCTAATAATCTACGCATCTTGTAATAATTATAGCATTATAAAGTCGTTAAAGCTGTTGTCAAATAAGAGGTCTGCATAATTAAACTTAATACGATAAGTAGAGTGCATAATATTATAATCCGCGCGCAACTAGTTGGCCGCTCTGCCCATATACACACATACCGGCAGAGCGGCCATCTAGTTCCGCGCGGAACTATAACAAAATTGTAAGAGCAATATTGACACAAACATTCTGCCCATCTCAGCTTGTCACTTTTTATCAGCTGTGCTTACAAAATATGCATCGTTGCTCAAAAAATTAGGCCGTACGTAAGGATGTAGATAAGTGGGCCCCTAATCCTGGGATATTTGTTCAGAGGCCGTCACTTGTGCAGTGGGGGCTCATGTATTCATACCAATTATAAGTTTCTGCCCCGACGTTGATTTGTTTGATGACAGCTGGGTTCCGTATAAAAAGCAATTAATAATGTCTTTATTTCAAAGGGATGTAACGCCCTCCGTATTAACAGTATCTTGAGTAATTAAAATACATGGAAAAGGCTTTCATCTCACGCACGATGTAATTAAAGGGAATGTAAATGTGTGGAAATGATTTGGAATTGTGAAAATTTTCGCTATTTCATTATGACGTATTTAACGCCTGTTAAGGCCCGTTAAGCTGTGTTAAATAATCATAATTGCTTATTAAAAACAAAAGAAAGACAAAGTAGACTTTTATCAACTGTAATAGTCTTCTATGTTTGCCAATGCCAGCGAAAATGTCATGTTCGTAATCGTTTGTATTGGTCATATAGTCCCTAGGCTAACGTATAGTCTGTCAAATTGATTATTATCATAGCTTCTTCCTAAATACGAAGAGTAAAAGAGTCAACATGATATTGACCATAGACTTGCAGCCGTTAGTGAAATTAACACATAGAATTCTTACTTCTAAAACTGTAACCCAGAAAAAAATACATTTAAAACGTGAAATTTTCACCACCGGTGAAATGGTATCCACAAACGTTTTTTGCGCCGCGCCGTTCAGAGGGCTAATTTATACAAGGTGTAACAAAACTATGTGGTAATACTTTAGGATGTGTATGTGTCCCTTATATAGAGTTCACTGTGAAAGTAGCAGCGCTGAAAGAGCAAGTTTTTTGCAGCTTGTTTTTCAGCGCTTCTACTTTCATAGTGAACTCTATACTATCTCTACATACCCTAATGACGTATTATCACTTAATTTTGTTACACCCTGTATAATTAGTCCAAGTTTTATTTTCTTCCTAAACCTGTAATCAAGAAAAAAACATTTAAAACATGACGCTGTTCTTTTTAATCCTAATTTTTTCGACATATTTTCACCACCTCATTATCACCACCATATAATCCGCAAACAATTTCTGCGCCGTTCGTAAGGCTAATTAGTCCAAGTTTCGGCCATATCGATCATATGTTGTGCGAGTCATGGCGGCTATCAGGACCATTATCACCCCAAACACCCCAACTAATCACTCGTCTATCAATTACGGAGTTTTTGTATTTTCTTGCACGTCAACAAAATTGAGTAGTTATGAGGGATTTGCTATATGAATTTGTATAAGAAGTTTATCGGCCGCTCTATGGACAGTTTGACAAAAAGCGTAATAAAGTTTAACTCACGTTAGCAAACCTAATCTCTCTTTAATGCCCATTGTCAAAGGATTTTTGTTGCGCCTATCTTTTAGACTTTTCGATAACTTTTTAGATAATTATCCTATTCCTAGTTGGCGATTTATAATTTTTAAATTTTATGTCGACTGTTATAATAATTATAATTATTTTATTTAGGCATTAACCTAACCTTTATTGCTCCAAGTGTAGTAAATAGTAGCAATAACCGAAGTTCATTTTTCACGGTCTCTACGGCATTATGTCATTAAAGTAGTAATTTATGTTTCGCCATAAAAGTGCGATCGTAAATGGCACTTTTCACTCATAGGACATTTTTCATATTGGGTTTTTCTTGTCCGTGCGTCGTAATAAAAGAAATCACTTAAAAAATGCACTGCCACGGGAAAAGAAGGGCTGATTTCTTACGCCTACTAACACACTGCCGAGAAAATTGCGCGCTTTTATTTTAAATTCGGGAAAAATAACCTAAATGTACATTACTTTCTTTACTTTAAATTTGTGTTAGTAAAATACTATCTGAGTACTATTTAGATATCATTACCGAGATACAAAGATGGCTTAAAAGCTAATGTTATCACGTAAACTATATTATTTAACTACAGTTTTGTTTTACATAAATAAGTTCATTTTCAAACGTACTTTTTGGGAATAATATAATACGAATAAACTTTAGGAAAAAGAATACAAATCAGCATAATCTGGAAAATATTATAAGGTATACAACGTGAATATTAAAACATGTTAATTTTCATCATTTTGCTCCGAAACATTGCATCAAATGTAACAAGTTAATTAATATCATATCATTCTTTTCATGTCACTTTTCCTTGGAAAACTAACCGTTCATGAAAGATGACTTTCCCATCCTTCCCGGCCGTGTGTGACGGCGAGGGGAAAACAACAGGGTGCAGCAGTGAATAAAATCTGGAACCTCACTCCAGGGGTCGCCGGTACGAGCTTGTCGGCCAATAGAAGATTAATACTTACTTCCTTTGTATTTCCCTAACAAATAACGGAGGGAGAATCACCCTTGAACGTTCGATGCATCATTATTTCGGATTATGCATACATCCTGTAACAATGCTGAAAGTGTAATTGTTCATTTTTGTACCTTGTCCTAGCTGTTATTACCGATTTTTGGGGGGACTTGGCACTTTCAATGAAATGCCAGGTGTTAGAACGATGAAAAGACTGAATGAATTTCAGGACATTTTGATTTTAAATTACTTTCGTAGTAGGCCTGGAGATAGTGACACAAAATTCTTGGTCATTTGTGCCAGTATGGCGGTTTTACAGGGGTATAATTACGTAAAGGCAAAAAGGAAAATGATGGTCATAGCGCTCGCACTGGCAGCCCAAACGCGTGGGCGTTAATCAAACGTCGGATAAATAACGAGTGTCGAACGATTTGTTCCACAAAAATGCTTGTATTTTCAGATAGTCGAAAAAAAATAAGTAGGCGAAAGCGTTATGCCATACTTGTCGGGTGCGGCTTACAGCCCGCCATACCGACGCGAATACGTTAATTTTAATAAAAAAATTGAACCATTTGTACCAGGCTAATTTTTGCATAGCTAATCATCGTCGAGTAGCCATTCACGAAAATCACCTTGCCATACTTTTCCGACAGCGCCCAATGGCCGCCATACCACTGCAAAGGTGTAAGTTTTTTTTTCGCCAAACGATTTGTACCACCCTGAAACTTTTTTTAACAGTTCCCTGTATGATCATAAATAGGAGTCTGATAATGCCGTACCTGTGGGAGGCAGCGAATGTGAATAATATTTTTTTCAAAATCCTAAGATTTCATACGTAATTCAAACGGTTTTTCAAGTATGACGCCACTTTTTCCGTCTACTACAAGTATGGCAAATATAATAATGGTCACATTGTATCGTATAATTTCCAAAAATCCAAATGCTATACTGGTACAAATCGTCCAATTTTTATCACTTTTTTGCTCAAGTCCGATAGTCATCCCGCCCCATGGTTACAATCTGTAACAATTTTTTTGGTACAATTGCCAAATGACGAGCCTACAATGATGCCATGATGTAAAAAATGATTTTTCGTATCTTATAGTCGTATTTTTAAAACGTGTCAAATAAATAAGTATTTCAAGTATGGCAGCACTTTTTCCCCCTATTAGAAGTAAGGGAAAAATAATAACGGTCATATTTTGTCAAATACTTTCCAAAAATTTTAATGCCATACTGGCACAAATCGTTTGGCGAAAAAAAAATCTTACACCTTTGCAGTGGTATGGCGGCCATTGGGCGCTGTCGGAAAAGTATGGCAAGGTGATTTTCGTGAATGGCTACTCGACGATGATTAGCTATGCAAAAATTAGCCTGGTACAAATGGTTCAATTTTTTTATTAAAATTAACGTATTCGCGCCGATATGGCGGGCTGTAAGCCGCACACGACAAGTATGGCATTACGCTTTCGCCTACTTATTTTTTTTCGACTATCTGAAAATACAAGCATTTTTGTGGAACAAATCATTCGACACTCGTTATTTATCCGACACGTTCGATTAACGCCCACGCGTTTGGGCTGCCAGTGCGAGCGCTATGACCATCATTTTCCTTTTTGCCGTTACGTAATTATACCCCTGTAAAACCGCCATACTGGCACAAATGACCAAAAATTTTGTGTTACTATCTCCAGGCCTATAGGCTCTTATTGTCATTTTATTAGGATTAAAGCAATCTTCCATGTTTCGTCATAAAAGCGTAGATCCGAAATCAGAAAACTTTCAGTATTCATTAGTCTTAAAATGGTAGTAGATACAGCTAGCTTTAAGATATAGCTCGACATATACACAGAAATGTCTCAATGCCAACTAAAGCTAACATACCTATTCTAGTAAATATATTGACAGTATACATAGAGCAAGTTTAATTACTTGAGCGTCTGTAATAAGGTTAAGAAGCGACGGAGGAACGAGCACCGAGCGCTCAGCTAATTAATTCAATAAATACAATTACATAAGATATCTATTTAACACTTAAACCTGTGCTTAAACTATGTAAGGTTCTATGATAGCTAATATATCGGTTGATTAGTAGCCCATTAAATTAATTAAAAACTAAATAGCTAGTATTTCAGAAAAAACTGATAAGTACTGAAAATGTTGTGTTATGTGTAACCCTAGATCACTTACCTTATTTTCCGACGCTTATTACTAACTTTCCTCATTTCGACATATTTATAAAGGCGATTAAAAGGTGTTATTCAAATGACAGACTCTTTATCACTTTCTATTGCATCTTTCAAGAAACTGCTAGGGCTCGTGCATATCGCGAAGATTAATCAAAACATACATTAGTGTGCCCCACCCCGTGTCATTATTCACAAGTATGACCCCGCCCTAACATTGTACCACTTAGACACTCGAAGAGGTTACGAGAGCTAATCTTTTCATTGATATGCCAACGTGAAGTACACTGTATGATATAAAGTATGCGCTGTATTGGAGATTTAATATAATATTGTTCTGTGCAAATAACATCTGTGATAAATTACGAGTGTTCTAACAATGCCTGCTTAGAATTTATTAAAAAAATAATAAAAATAGGATATGCAGTAACACAATGCAATGTTTTTAGGGTTCCGTACCCAAAGGGCAAAACCGGGGCCCTTTCAGCCTATTTTTGCTCTATTGTGGTACGGAACCCTTCGTGCGCGAGTCCTCTCACACTTGACCGATTTTTTAATAATTTTTAATACACGGCAGTACCAGCACAGACAGTAAACAAACATTTTTGTTTGACATTTGATAACGTTTCTATCATCATTCTGATATGACGTGTGCAACATATCGGATTTTGATCGGATTATTTACTGGTGCTATTAGCGCCCTTTGCATAATATTCCCTACTATAATTAGCATGTTATACCATTTTTCTTAGAAATAATAAGAATAATATTATTATTGATTCGTCTCATGAGTATCGTTATTCGTACATTTTCGTTTACGTATAGACAAGGTTCTCAGTCCTATTTACACTATCAACAGTACACCTTAATTATCATTAAATTGTCATGTCACCTTTATATTATGGACACCTTCAGTTGTTCAGTAAATATAATTTGAAGTGATAATGCTCTTACTATAATATTTATATTATCTATCTTTAATAAAATGAGTAGTCAGTAAAGCAAGAAAATATCTTAGCTTTCTCTGGAAGATAACCTTCTTCCCGTAACGTCAGAGAAGACATGCATGGCCTTTTTATGACGCACTTTATAGCTTTTGTAGTTATATCAGCACTTAAGCTTTGGAGTACAAGTGTGAGAGGTCATTTTATGGCGAAAATATAGTTCACTTTATTCGCGCTTTCAAACGCCGATAAAAGGTATGGTACTTACATTGTTTATAGATTGTTAGTTGGTCGCTGTCAAGCATATTATGTAAAAATATAATATTAACCCACAAAAAATTTGGTGTTGAGTTCTAAATTATAATGCAGTCTTGTTCTTAGAGATCTAATAGCTTTATCCACACTGGGCCTTTTTTTGTTCATCAAGGGCATGCGTTATAGCGCAGTCAACAGCGAACGTGAGGCATGCCCGTGACGCGCGTTGAAATCGTAGCGCTCGCTATGACACCTTTCTTTCAACGCGGGTGGATTTTGACGCATTGAATATGCCAAACAAAAGTTGAATAAAAAGAAGATGACGAAAATTGAAGATGAAATTGCATAATGTGGACATAGCTATTGAACATGACTGCATTCATTACTCAATACTTAATTTTTGGCAAGCAAATTATAAAATCTATAATAACTTAATACTTGTTATGTATGTGGTTTTTTTTTATATTATTGTAGTAATTGTACTTTAAAATGTTACAAAAAAGTTGTGATGTTTTAAGCGACTTTCTCTTTTCGTAATTGATTAAAATTCCCTCATACCTGCTGAGTGTAGATGAATTGGGAGTTCAGGCTAACTTGTAAGAAGCATCAGGTAGTTGTTTAAGTAGCGTTTTGTGGCAACAAACTTCAACTAAGACCTTGTCTAAACTACAAGGAAACTCCTGAAGTATCGTTTAAAATGTAGTCAACAAAGTCACGATGGGAAACTTGTATTGTTGAAACTTTACTCGTTAACAGGTATCTTTTACATGAAGATTGTATTAAAATAGGTAATAATTAACTTCTATAGAATTGAATTTGACGTTTTAAAGTGAGCATTAAACTTAATTATTACTTTATTTTTAAATGTGTATAGAATAGAGAGATACACAGCTATACACCGTACAATCTGCAAAATTATTATTCTCGGAAGTATATATAATAAACTCTCGAAGTACTTACCAAAATATTTGAATACCTATCTACTTATTCATATTTTTATAAAAGGCAAAGCTGATTGACTAGAACTCAACGCACAGGTCAAATCCCTAAGGGCTCTGGATCTACGTCAAAGGCAAAAAATCTGAAGGATCAAATATACAACTTATTTCACGTGTATGGAGCCCCGGAAAAAACTAATATCATAGATCTGGTACAAATGTTTCATACTTATTATGGAATCTCCCACAAAGGGAGGAGGAAAGGCAAGTTTTCCTGCTAGTAATTAGTGTACGGAGATGAACACGCGATCAAATCGTTTACTAAAATATCCGTATACAGTTCTACCGCTGACCCGCAAGTTGAACGCTGAAACATTTCATGATGGAGCTACACTATGAATAATTCCTTTGTGATCCCACAACTTAATACATAATATAGATAAAAGGTTCAAGAAATATATTGGAAACTAATGAAGTGTTGATATTATTTAGGCGTTTCTTTTCCATTTTGGATAATACAGTTCCTTTTCTCCGATGGGAGTAATCACTCTTTGAAGGCTATTTTGAATGATTCTAAGGATTAATATATACTTCATTCTCAAAACATAATCCTAAGTATTGTGAGAATGAATCAGTGGAAAAAAATTATAAGAAAAATGAATTGGTAAATAAGTTTGGGGACAACACATGATTGGTTTCCTCACGATGTTTTCCTTCGCACAATCGTTGAGATCTTAGTCTTACTAGCCAGTCAGTAGTTTCTTAGTAATATAAGAAACTGTAACATTTACAAAGGTCTCATGATCTATTTATTGATCAATGGATGGTACCTTGTATCTAGTAGATAATATAATAGCCACTGCTTATTTAATTTACAGTATGCACAGGGGTGTAAAACAAATATCCAAAGGTGCAGTGCAAACAAAGGAATACGGAGTTGATAAGGAATTCAACTGTTTGTTTGCATCTGCCTTGGTCTTCGAGCTAATTCTCATATTTGCACACCCCGAGACCTGCTCGAGACCACCCTAGACATCATCGAGACCTCCCTAGACCTCATTGAGACCTCCCAGAGAAGTCTCTGAGACCTTTCCAAAACGCATCGAATATTCACGATCCAGTTAAACTGCAGATTCTATTGCTAAAATCTGGATATTGGACAGTATTATTCTATTGTTTCGTTATAAATAAGTTCCCCTGTAAGTCAGTGTAATTCATGTAAGCATAATGTCCCCATACCTACAATTATAAATGCAAAATTGAGTATCTTTGTATCCAAGGGATATTAGTCAAATTGATTTCGATATTTTAGACAGCATCATTTACAGACCTCCAAAGTGTGGTATTTGACATAACGTATCGCATTAAGCACCATATTTTCACGAATCGACTCGTTATAGACCGGGAGATGGTGACACAAAATTTTCGACTATCTGAAAATACAAGCATTTTTCTGGACAAATCGTTCGATTTTCGTTATTTATCCGATGCATTCGATTAACGCCCACGCGTTTGGGCTGCCAGTGCGAGCGCTATGACCATCATTTTCCTTTTTGCCATTACGTGATTGGACCCCTGAAGAACCTCCATACTGGTACAAATGACCAAGAATTTTGTGTCACCATCTCCCGGTCTATCGTGTCCCTCACATTTTTGCTATCCAAATTTTTTTTCGAAATTATCGAACCCAATTCGACTAAGCACCCTGTACTTGCATTATTTGATAGAACTATCTCACTCGAGTCGCGATGCGATGTCGGCATGTTTACCTTTGTACTTCGACTAGGTACCCGACATATTTACGGAGCTCCTGCATCTTACAATGCATTGTTTGCTATTTTAGGGAATAGTGTTATGTATGCATCGTTTGTTCGGATGAAATCCTTAGTGATACACACTTATTATAAATGTCTGTATATGTTTGTCTGTATGTTTGTCTGTTACCTATTCCCGCTTAAACCGCTATGCCGATTAAAGTAAATTTTGATGTGAACTTTATGTAGACACTCGGAGTCCTCGAAAGGAGACATTATAGTATAGCTTTCATCCCGGAAAAAATTTACAGTTTTGAGCGGTAAATAAAATTGCTAGAAAAATCTTGTACTTACTGTAGAAATCATCCGTAATGGATACTTTTAATTCAATAAAAAAAAAAAAAAACAAATAAATTCTCATAATGGATACTTTTAATTCAATTAATAAATAAATAGTCAATATTAAAATGCTTGCCAGGGAATATAAAGATTCAAGAAATAAAAACATTACACTTTAAGAGGAACCCTTTCCTCTTATAATGGCATGAAACTAAAGCTACTATAATACGAAGACGTCAAAAAGCATTAATAAATGATATTCACTGTCTTGATAGCGATACGAGTCTCGGGAGAGGGAACTACTAATCAAGTATGAAGCCTCCGAGGTTCACACTTCACGGGAAATGGGAAATTATGTGATGATATATTGCCGCTGATTACGAATATAATGTTGTAGTAGTAGGTACTACAAGCTGTAATAATAATAATGTTTTTCTTCAAGTTTTTATAG
The DNA here is from genome assembly GCA_963422495.1 of Polyommatus iphigenia. NCBI lineage: Eukaryota > Metazoa > Arthropoda > Insecta > Lepidoptera > Lycaenidae > Polyommatus > Polyommatus iphigenia. The sequence goes on along the minus strand of OY730185.1, from coordinate 19,944,878 downwards.
TAGGTTCTGTTATAAGTTTTATTAAGACGGATAAATTTTCTCCTGCAAATAAAGAAGAATGGGAAACTTATAATAAGTAAGGCTCCTCTCCACGTCATGAATATACATGCTTTTGCTCCATGATTGCGAATCACGAATGATGTAAGGATCATGAGCAATTTAGACTATACCCCTTCTACAGTACGTTCGTTGAGTCGTCAAGAAGTTCTTTTGAAAAATTGAAGGAAAATATACGCTCAGGCCCTAGCCAGCATTGTCTTAGGGCCTGTTTCTCCACTTTCTGATAAAGTGCGGAGTAGGCTATTCACAACAATTTTGACAGATTCTCCATACTTGATCTGTCAAGTTCAGTGGTGGATATCCTATTCGGCACTTATCAGGAGGTGGTAAAATAAAAGGGGCTAAGGGGCTGACAGGTAGAGTATCGAGAATCTGCCAAATAAGTTGTGTATAGCCTATCCGACACTTGTGAAACCAGGCCCTGACCTTGTAAAATTCGATCTGACAATAAAGAGTAGTTATTTTATTCACTAATTTTCAAAAACCTCCTAAGTCCAAACGGCGATTCGAGACACAAAAACTTTATATTATAAAATGTCAACATTTGTATTTCTGTGCCTCCTTATTTTGATTATAGCATACACAATTGAAATTACAATACACGAGAAAACAAGATACTTCAAAGTGGAATAATCATGTTTTGAAGGGAAAATACCTAAAAATACCTCCGGGGTAGAGCCATGTAGAGTAGTGTGTAGACAGAGGGTATATTGAGCGGCCAGTTAGTATTCAGAAAGAAGGCTGCGGGCGAGAGAGATACGATCGCCGCTCCACATGACGAATGGAGGCTCTGTGTATCAGATAACCTGCCTCATATGGGACACCCTGTGCCAAATGTACTTTTGAGGTCATGTAAAGTTAGCATTATAGTCACCTTACAGGAAGAGGTTTTTTTTAAAATGAAGCATTGCTCTAGAGCATTGATTCCCAAAGTGGTCCAGGTGGACCCCATGGGGTCCACGGGAGCCCGACAGGGGTCTACGCTTGCGTGGAAAAAAAATGGGGGTCCACGAGTCGTTAACGGGGGTCTATAAAAATTAGGTGACCCGATTTGACTTCGGAGGAGAGACTTGAGGAGATTTAGAAATAAGTGAAAGTGTGGTAATTTTTGTGTTAAATAGCTACAAAACAAGAAAATATTTGCGATTACTTTTTACCACTGCGAAGTGAAGGTTATTGGTTCCTTGTACTGTGACTCTTGTGAGTCACAGTACAAGGAAGTACTGCTCTAGAGTCTAGTGCAATGCTCAATCTCTCAACTCAAGTCAACATCTAGTGACTAGATGTTGACTGCAACACTTATTTTGCTGTGATTAACGCGTCGGAACCGGACATTTTGCACGGGCAAATCCTTCATCCTTTCCCCAGACTAAATGTATCTTCTCACGAAATTTTATTCGTATCGGTTTAGCGGCTTAAGCGCGAAGAGGTAGGACACAGACTTTCGCAAGTATAATATTCATGATTGTAAGCTCTATAATGTGATCAGTATAGAGTAATATATAATTATGTAATATGAGATAGATAGAGAAGATAAAATCTGATCAGATCAGGTCAAATTTTATCAGTTATTTTGTTTATTT